>JBBMOC010000025.1:507446-639496 GCA_037975185.1 Centropyge bicolor | reverse complement strand
TCTCTCTCTCTCTCTCTCTCTCTCTCTCTCTCTCTCTCTCTCTCTCTCTCTCTCATATACACACACAAACACATACTTGGCACATACTATGCTTTGGGGTCATGGTACAAACCGCTCTCCCTCCTCTGTTCCCTCTTACCTTTGTGTCATTATTCATATGTAGCTGGAGCTGATCGAGGTAGCTCTGGACCAGTGTGGCCCATCCACTGAAAGGAAAATCGCCCTGATAGACAAGAACCGCGACCTTTATTTGACCTCGGTGCATCACCTCGGACGTGAACCCAAAATCTGCAAACTCGGTGAGATGGGGAGGAGGGAACTCACTTGGCAAAGATGTGCGGTGACTCTCTTTGTGTTCATACACAAGTGCAGCTAACGTTGGGCTAACATGATAGTGTATGTGTGCTTTGGCTCTATAGGTAGCATGGTTCACAGTATGGCATGGAATGACACTGCTAACATCCTGTGTGGAGTCCAAGACAGCCAGCTAACAGTGTGGTACTACCCGAGTGCTGTCTTCACTGATAAGGACCTGCTGCTAAAAACACTGTACACAAAGGATGGCAGGTAGGCTTGCACAGGCCTTTCCTCTCACTTTTATATTGGCATTTTTTCATGTGAGCTTAAAGCAGTCACGGAAGAGAAGTAGCAGGATAAGAAGAGAGATAGAAGCTGCTTTTTTAGCACCTTCCAGCTCATTCCCCACAGTACAACACATAGCGCTTTAGGCACTCGTCTTTGCCAGCAGCTGTCAGACTGTACAATGCTTCCTGCCCAAAAGTCCTCAGCTTCAGCCAGTACAGGAGGTGCTCAAGCAGAGTGCCTATACAGGCAATCCTGGACTACTTCTGCACATCTCTGCTACACTAATCTGAACATTTGGTTTTGTTTTTATTTGTGCTCCTATTGTTTACACTGTACTTCATTATTTGACTCTTGCAGTCACGTCTGGCTTGCTGCTGTAAATTTGTTCTTATGCTGAATCATACTTTTTTTCAGATGTCATACATTTGCTCTTAATAGGATCAAGTGTTGCACTTGCAGGTTGCTTATGTCAGCACAATTTCCATCGGTGTTGCTATTTTTAAGTTTCTTGCCATTTTGCTTTTACTGTTTTGGTGCTCCAGCAGACAAACTGTATCATGAGAGTCACTAAAAGTTCATCTGTATCAATGTGCAGATGGGGGACACCAGATGCCAAGTGGCAAGAGCTAATAAATAAACAATTACAAATGCATCTAGGTTTTTAGGATATCTGTGATGGAAGGCAGGTTGGACCAAGTACAATTAAAGTTTCAAAAGCAGCACTGTTGGTATGCCATTTAATCGATTCAGCAAAATTATATATGTGGTGGGCTGCCACAAATTACTCTTTGTATTAGACACTTTGGCACACATGCACACAATTACAAACTGGCAAAAACTGTCTGGTCAATAAGTTCATTGTTGTGTTCTTAATTAGCACAATCCATCATCCACTACATGTTAATGTGTTAAATACTCAACATATTGCATCACCCTATACTGTATATGTTGTTGAACAATCAGTCTTTTCTCTGAGGAGCAATCATAAGAGGCAAACACTGTGATTGCTCCTAGTCGGCCTTTCAATGACAACAAAACTGTGAGGATGTGGTTAGATGTGTTCTTACTCTGATGTGTGTGTGTCCCCTTCAAAGCGAGTTCAGCCGCACACCCCACATTCTGAGCTACGTTGGCACCAAGGTGACGTTACGCCAAGGAGACGGTTCACTGGTGTACAGCAGCGTACCTCCATACCCAGCACTCCTGCATGAATACAGCGCCTCTGCACGCTGGGAGGATGCACTGCGTCTCTGCCGCTTTGCCAAGGTGAGATGCCTGGATAACTATATTAATGTGCACTAATAGTGCCAGTGAAACATATGTAAGTTTGAACTTGACCAGACCTTTTTTAGTATATCTTTACTTGTAAGGCATCATAACAAAACTAGATTTCTTCTATTTTGCTTTTGTGTTTATATCATTGTCCTCAAGATTGAATATATGCTTAAATGTAGTCTGCTCTGGCACACACACACACCCACACATCCATGTATGTATGAAAGAGAGTGAGGCAGAGTCTAAAATGAGAAGGTAGTAGACAGGTTTATGGGAGCAGACCAGCAGGCTTTAATTAGCCTTCAATTAGCCTGGTGACACCATTTACCGGATTTAGCCCCCATAGACCTCACTCATAAATACACACTCTGCTATATGCATGTGTAAACTCTCCACATGCATATATACACACACACACACACACACACATGTTGAACACAGTGTTGGACTGTGTCTTTGCTTGAGCAATGATGCAATAACCACAACCCTGGAGAAGCGGGCGGCCAGTAAGAAGACGAGGGAGGGACAAAGGGGACGGAGAGAGAGGCACTGGTTTTAAGAGCCTTTTCCTTGACCCTCCCCCCTCCACTTCTGGTAAGAGTCTGGTGGCAGTGTGGCTTTTCCCAGAATCACGCTCCTTGATGTCAGTAAGCCTTCACCTGATAGGAGTTGATACAGGTAATAGTTTAGAGCCACACACACAAACAGGCCAACATCACATACAGAATGACTATGATACAGGCACACCAAAGGAAGATTGCACCTAAAGCTGTTATAGGTAGTCCAGTATCCAGTTTATGACCTCATGCAGTGGCTGGCAGTGTTTGTTGCTTCCAGGAGTCGTTTCCGATTAGAGCTGTTTGTTGTGATGGACACTGATTACATGGAGAATTACAGAGCGGTGACTCCAGTGTGAAGTTTGCTCCACTGTTGGTCAGTTGGTGGTTTTAATGGCTTTGTTTTAATGAATGCAGCTGACCAGAATAAAGCGGTGACACATTGGTTCTTCATTCATCAATGTTGTGTACGGTAAATGTTTGTGGTTTTGTTTGTGTGAGTCATGCATGTTTTCCTAATGGCTCGGAGCATGAGTGCCATGAGACCTGATATAAGCAGGATGTACAGGGGACTGTAATGACACCATCACACCCTGTCCCCTGTGCACATACACACCCTTCTTAATCACTGCTAGCTAGAACTGATAATGTGGTTCAAATAAAGTTTTTAGCACAAGGTTAAATAAACTTATGCTCAGATAATCTGTATATGGTAAAAGTATGTGAAAATAGAAAATGGGGAAACACTTTTAAAAACTAGTCTCCAGGTCACTGTATCATATGTTGTCATTTGAAGATGCTCATTGCCTCTGCTCTTTCTTTCTATAGGACCAGTCTTTGTGGGCATGTCTTGCTGGTATGGCAATGGCAAACAGGGAGCTGACCACAGCGGAGATGGCCTATGCTGCTATTGCAGAGGTAAGGGCTAACTAATTCAATCAAACACACTGTTTTTTAGCCAGGTCTTCCAACACAGGCACACAAGCACGATTCAGTTCATTGAACTTTTTGAAATTTTTGACTGATGAAAATTAAGAGATGAGTTATAAGGTATCTTGTTTACTCTTTTCCTCTGTCTCTGTATATCCTCTCCCTCTCTTCTTTAGTTACCCAGAGTGCAGTATATCAACTTTATAAAGGAGCAGCCATCTAAAGAGTCATCTTTGGCCCACATGCTGCTGTTCAGTGGCCAAGTCCAGGAGGCTGAGGCCACTCTGCTACAAGCTGGTCTCATCTACCAGGCTATACAGGTCAACATTGACCTTTTCAGCTGGGAAAGGTACAACTTAGTGTCTGAATGTGTGTGTGAAGGTACAGCTGGAAGGAGAGGAACAGTGTCATTTTTAAAGGATGCTTTTTCCTTTACCTAGTGAGGACTATTTTTAGGAGAAGGTCTGAAATAAGGCTTGAGTGACAGGTGTTTGTCCATACTAGATGTTTATCTACATCTCGTCATCTTGTGTTCAGGGCACTGGAGCTGGCAGTCAAACACAAGACCCACGTGGACACCGTGCTGGCCTATAGGCAGAAGTTCTTACAGAAATTTGGCAGGAAGGAGACCAATAAGAGATTCCTGCAGTATGCTGACGGGGTAAGTTAGGGCAGCCTGTCTGCTGCACTGCATTAATTGATTTGGACAGCAATCACACTGGATGCTTTTTCACAGTGGAGGGTGTCTTTCTGTAATTGTTTCCCACGGGTAATAACTTTTTTGCCCAATGTTTATACACTCTGAGAGCCTCCAGTTGAAAAACTCTGAGGGGATAAATACTCCCGTCACATGTCACATTGGCTTTTTCTCGGAAGAGCCTGTGGAACTGAATCGAAAATGGAGTAAAGCCTAGAAGTTGTTGCTGTTCACTGTGAGTATTACTGGGTTGCCTCTTGCGGCAAAAGAATCCTCAGTGTAATCAGGATCAGGAGTAGGAAAGCATTAAAACACACCACACTTGTCAGGAATCCAGTGTGATCCCTGCCTTATCATGCAATGTGACTAATTTAGCTGCTCTGTGCTATTAATCCCATGCAGATCAAAGCAAAATACAGTATCTTATCCAATCTCATTTCATCCCATCTTTCTGTCTCTCTGCCAGGTTGAGGTTGACTGGGAGAAAATCCAGGCGAAGATTGAGATGGAATTGTCTAAAGAGAGAGAGAAAGCTGCTAATGCCTCCATGAGGAGCAGCGTGGCCTTGCGACGTTAATGCTCAGGGGACCTTTTCTTGAAAACATCAGCTTTGCAGAAATTGATTCCCATGTGTTTTTGACATTTGGTGAATATTACGTGGTTTGGCTTGGCTTCAGAGTAATAAAAATGTTCTGTACTTGAGGTACAATGTCCACCATTAGTTCCGAGTACATTAACTTCAAGTGAAAACAAAAGGGAACATTTGGAGGTGTGCGGCCCATTAGGAGGCCGCGAAAAATATGACAGTTGACTTTGACTATTACACTACAATTCTGTTTCATGTGCTGTGTAATGTGAAACATTTCCACAACATCGTACACGGCATTCTGTTACTGCGGGTGGATGATTTGACTTTTGATAAGAGTATCTGTATTTCTCAGCAACCACACCATTATGGCCTTTCTGGCACGTCAGCCTCTCAGTGATTTCAGTGTGTCAAGTTCAGAGCTGATTGTTATCTTTTTCCATTTGTTTAAATTAACTTCTCAGCTCTCAGTCAAGCACATATGTGTTGCTTTGTTTTTTTGTAAGTGATGTTTGACACAATGTTTTTATATGTATAGATATTTTCACAGTTTATATATTCAAAACGTTGCCTTCTGTAAACACTGAAAAGTGTCAGTTAATAAAACAGATGGAAATACTGTATATATTCAACTAAAATATCCTCTTTTATCTTGTTTTTCTTTTAATGTCTTGATGCTTCACTGGTTATATACAGAGATCATAGAGGGTCTTTGAGATGTTTTTTCAGCTTTGCACATGCACCCAGAGGGTATTTCTAGGTGCATGTGTGTGTTTTAGAGTCCAATATATCTACAGTATGTGCTTCTCTTTGAGTTATTCTTGTATTTCCTTTTCTGCTGAGGTGTGAAACCAACTGCTTGCCATGCAGCTCCACCCCCTGGTTGGCAGAAGGCCAGTACATCAGCAGACCATTATAGCCTATCCATCTCTAGTGGCCCAGGAGGGACGAATGAGGGAGAAGATCTGTCTCAGGACTCTCCAGAAAACAACTCCTAGACCATGTCACGATGATGTGGACAGACACGGCAGAAAGCGATCGGCATAATCCCTGAAATTGCGAGCAGCCGCAGATGCTGAAACATCAGAGAAAACGGTAGATGTAGGAAAATCTATCAATGGGTTCATTCTCTAATGCTGTTGCTTTTTTTCCCCTTAGCACCCTGCACTTTTAGTCTCTCTATGACTCACTGTCTTTCTCTTATTTTACTCCCTCCATCTGCTTTCTTTCTAAGCCTACTCAGTGTGATAAACCAGAGTCATCCAGACCCAACACCATTAATCTATGAAAAGACTTATCAGCCAGGAGTCAGGTTTCACATGCATTACCGCTGAGACCGGCCACACACAGTGAAAAATAGAATTGAAATGAATTACGCACTTCCTCTTGAACTATACTGAGCATACTGTACCCAATCTTAGTACTGTGAAAAGGAATTTTTTTTTTTCATCATTCTTACCCAATTCTGTACTTTACACTGGACATTTTGAGCCTCAACTGTACACGAAGAATAGAAAAGCCACATTTAGGTGTCAGTGTTATCTATTTTTGAAACTACACAGCACATAATACCAAATAGATTCTGCATTTTTATGAAGTCACTGAGCTGTGTTCTCATATTCAATGACTAGCAAGTTCTCATAGATTGATAGCCAAACAATTCAGCTCCCCCAAAAATACATTTCCCGGATATAATGTAGAATTTATGAGCAGGATAATGCTAATTGATTTGACCTTTATAGTTTATCTGTTCTTTGGCCCAGTGAGCAATAGAGTAGCTGGCGCAGATTCTAATGTTGCTTACACCGAATCCATTTTGTGTGTGTGTGTTTGTACTGTGTGTTTGTGTCCATGTCTGCTTTTTTTCTGTCTGTGGCTCGATATATGTTTGCATTTGAGGAGACCTGTCCTCTCTTCTGGCAGAGGGATGTCCCAGCTTTACATTATCTGATTAAAGTTTCATGCTGGGAAGCGTAGAAGACCGTACATGCCCTCTGCTCTCAAACCCTCTGTTACAGCTTAGATGTAGGAGCTTGTTCACAATGAACTCCAGTGACCACGAAGGAGAGAGTGAAATGCAGCATTCACACCTCTTGTGGTTTGAGTAGCACTCATACATGGCTTCATGCATCTTGGCTTCACATGCTCATCTACCCATCAGTGGGTTTTAAGCGTGAATTTAATGCTTTGTGTGCATAAGTGCAAACTCCACCCAAACACAGTTTTCCCTGTGGAAAGGAAAGCCATCAGTGCTCACTAGTGGCTCTGCCATCATGGGCTGGCAATATTGGGTTACACAAGCCACCACAATCACACTCAGACTTTTAGTGTCAGGAGCATTAGAGGAGCTCAGGGTCTGCAATTGTAAAGTCTAGGTTTGGGGATAGAGATACTTTAGCATCAACTTCCATATTTTAATAGCCACATAGAAAATGAAGTGTTACTTATTGTGGTAAATAAGAAAGCTTTGATATCACTCCCTTTTATCACACTGTCCTAACCAGTATGCTTTGATCTGCATGATGGCATAACCTCCCTGTAGCTTCTCAGACAAATCAGATGAGATGATTTAAAAAGTTGAAGGTCATTTTAAAAAAGGACAGGTAATTAAAGCTGCACATTTTATATGTTAACACTTGGTTGAGGTTGAGAATCGATGGTTTAAGTCATTTATTAAGCAAAATTGCCAAAATTCACTGGTTCTAGCCTCTCAGAGCTGAACTTTTTGGGGGTTCTGAGCCTTCTATGATGAACTAAATATCATTGGAGTGCTGGTCAGACAAAACAAGGAATTTGACAAACAGACATAATCTATTCTGTGTCATGATAAGTCAATTAATGATAGTAATTGGCAGGTTATTTGATAATGAAAATATAAGTTACTTGCAGCCCTTCTTCTCGTTTGGCCTGGGACTAATTGTGTGCTGACATTTCTTGAGGTTTGAGCTTGAGAGAGGATACGGCAAGTGATTGTTTACCAAACACAGAGTAAATGTCAAATGTCTAATGACAAATGAGCTTAATTTTATAACATAATGATGCATTTTAATGGACCTATAGTACCTATAGTGTTGGATAAACAGACCATTAAGCCTGATATAATGATGTGTGTGTGTCAGCTTGGTTTTTCGGTTTGCAGCAGCACAAAAAGACACTCCTTATCTAATTAGTCAGAAATGCAAATTGGCAGGGGACACTCATGTCCAACATGCAAGTAGATCAGAAGGCATTTTCAGCCTGTATCTTCAGACCAGAACAAAGAAGTATCTGCCTCCTGCCTCTGTCTCCTAACCCTTGTTTCCTTTTAGCTTTGCCTTTGTCCTCTCCTTTGCTTGGTCTGAGCTGCGCAGCGTCACTTCTGCTTGGGGCAGCAGTTGTGATCTTGTCTGACATGCTATCATCAAAATACAACTTTGCTTCTTGGCAGCTTACACCCTATCAGTATGCCAGCTGTAATCTCTGCCATTGTTTTTTTTTTCTCCCTGAATTCAAAACCTGGGAGACACTGATACATGTAGCCTCAGGGCAGCTAGTGATCAGAGCGCATCTTTAAAAAATATTTTTTTAAAAAACCTCTACTGTGGCTTCAGCTTTTGCAGCATATGCATATCAGACATGGCTCAGGTCTGTGATAAAACACATCAGTAAAGTGTGTGTGTGTGTTTGAGTCAGTTTGAGAGAACATTGCTTCCATGCTGATAAGCTATAAATTAACGGGCTCTAAAGCAGCATGATGAAAACTGAAAGTATTAAAATATTGATATTCCTCCCTTCACTCCCTCTTTCAGCTCATGTCAGGTCACTGAGGGGAAAAAAATATTCCTCCTTTTGTATGCAAATTTAATAAAGAACAAATAAAAGAGCAGGACCGGCTGAATATTTTTGCATTAAGACCAAGAAAGGATGAGAATTTGACAGAAGAGACAAGGTTTCACGGTGCCACTGAAAATCGAGGTGCTGAAGTAAAACTTAATGGGATTGTAGCGGATCCAAATTAGCTGTCTCCATCACAAAGAGCCCATAATCTCCTTTTGCTTAACCCAAGCGGTCATTTGCATACAAAAGGCCAGTAATCCCCTATAATCTTACAGAACACGTCCATTTTCTCCTGCAGCCTCCTCCTTTATTAGAACATTCAGGATTATAATTGCACTTGAGTTTATATCTCTGCAAGATGATCACCCTGATTATATTCAAATAATGCATTGTCCCCAGCTTTGCACGATCAGACAGAGTTCCGACATGTCCTTGGGCTGAGCTGCGGTCCTGACACCTCCAGGACATCCCGGCTCTGGTCCTCAGCTCTCGGTCCCGCAGCCCTCACCCTGCCCGCGCAGCCCCTCTCGTTGTCGGCCAGCAAGTTATCATCGGACCGGTCTCTGTGCATCTCCTGCATGCTCTCCTCATACGTGGGCAGGTATTTCACTTCGTCGTACGCGGGCAGGTTCGGGGAGGAGAAGCCCCCCACGGTGCACTCGGGGTACCGGTCCAGCAGGGAGTCCTGGGACGCGGATCCGTGGCCGTGGAAGAGGGAGGGCTCCTCGCCGCGGTCGTGGTGCTGGTGCCGGCGGGGCCGCGGGCAGATGATCCGCTGGATGAAGTAGCCCATGGCGAAGAGCAACAGCAGGATGAGGATGCCCGACAGCTTCCGCGTGAACCAGCCCACGTTGTCGAAGAAGATGTGGATGGGGAGCTTGCAGCAGCGCACCGCCGAGCTAGAGCTGCCGTTCCCGGTGAGGATGGGCGGGCAGCACTGCTGTCCGTCGCCGCACTGGACCTCCCCGCAGCTCCGGAGGGCTTGACAGGCGGAGACCAGACACGCCGACAAAATGGTGCCAGTGGTCCTGCAGCCGGCCGGCACACGGGCCATCATGTCTGGATCTCCGTGGACGTGGACGTGCGTGTCCCCCCGCTGGTTCGATGAAGTCCGCGCAGGTGTTACAGGTCTGTCTTTGTCTCCAGCTGTGCACAGCAGCTGCAGCCAGGACACACAGCAGGTGCCCCCCTCCCCTCCCTCTCTCCCCCCCACCTCCTTGCTGAGGACGACCTGTCTGCCGTGCTGTGGACGACACAAGTGGATCAGAGTCTGGAGGGAGCAGTGATGAGAGTCATGAATAATCTTACATCATTACGTGAAGAGTCTCCAGCAAGTCCTTGCAGATACCCCCCCCCCCCCCCTCCCCCAACAAACATTTGACACCATCACCACATTCAACCTCACCTGAACGGTCCTGCTGACCCCAGCTGTCTCATATCATCCTCCCCTCCATCACATGAGTGCAGTGTTTGCTGCAGAGCCCTACGACTTGTGTTGTTTGGTGAGATTCAGTGGGGAATCCTGTACATGTAGGAGGAGTGACAACCACAGATGGGAGAGTGAGAAATCACGATACTGTGAAAGCAAACTCATTCTGCAGTGCTGAAGGAAGTACTGGGATCCTTTACATAAGTAAAAGCATCCGTACTGCAATATAGAAATACTTCATTAAGTCAAGTTTAAAAGTAAGTATAGTGTAGTAGTAATTATTAAATTATCATTATCGATGCATTCATGTGTTAATTGCATTTTACTGTTATAGTTGGTTGAACTTGAAGTAATTTTACCCAGTTTATGTACTAGCTGGTACTTAAATCTGTCACAGTGCCTCATATTTTTAAAGATAATCACATGTTTTGACTGTAAAATCTTAATCTATGAAACAGGCTTATTAATAACTAAAGCTGTAAATCAGCTTAGTGGAGTAAAAAGTATATCTCTAACTGCAGTAAAAGTATTAAGTAGTGCAAAATGAAAATACTCACTCTACAAGTAACTAAAATCAGTACTTGAGCAAATCTATTCAATCAATCACTTGAGGCCTGTAACCCACTAAATGATCCCTGCAAGTCCCCAGACCCCCACTTTATGATCCATCACCCCCCTCCTCTGAAAACGTCGAACCGTGCTTTGAACTTTTTCCCGAATCCTGCACGGACGCAGTGCCAGATGTAACCAGTGAGGGTGAATGCCCCTGATACAAGGCGCCAACAGATCTACCCCTCTCATAAAAAATGAATAGTTCTTGCAATGTGGGCTGTAATGGCCCCCCATTAGGAGAGTGTCTGGATTCACATTAGTCCAGCATCACCCCAGAGGACCATGTGTCTGCAGCATTGAAGAACATAACCATAAAACTAAATCTACGGTTTAAACGACAGTCTCCTCACCCCCAACGTGTTAATTTACACGAAAGATGTCCCTTTGGATAACATCCAAAGATGACAGACGGCTCAGTAAGCTGCTCTACAAGTACTGAATATTAACTGATTAATTAAACCAGTCTGCGCGTTGTATTGAACTGAAACAGTGAGTGCATGAATACTGCTCTACAGCAGTTGTATCGAGTGACCAAGGTCAATCTCAAAGCCTTATGCCTTTATTAGATTTGAAAGGATTGCAGCCTCTTTTCCTCAGAGAACAAGATTTATGATATGAAGACCATAGAAGAAGACTATAGCCTGTTACTATATTTTGAATAAAGGGGATCTTAATGTGATATGGCTTCGACAGTCCTTTGTCAAGTCTTCATGGTGTAAATTATGTTGCAAACCTTTTCAAATTACAGGAACATTTCACCTCCTCCTGTCTTCATGTTACTCTTTGTCGCTAATAGCCAGTCTGTATTCCTGTCTTTCCTAAACAAGCACTAATGCACAATGCAGCAAATCAAATTACTGGAGCATTATGACGTGAAATTCAGTCGAAGGGTAACATCATGCAGCCTAATTTATGCAGCATCGCATTTCTTTCTGTAATCTGCCTCGATTAGGGAAACGCGATCGCAGGACTACCTTCTAACCAAATAAACAAATACACAATCGATAGCCTGTGCACGGTGGCTCTGAGAGAAACCCTTTTCAGCTCCTTTGTTTCGAGGGCTTTCCCAGTACTTCTGCTATTCGGCTACTCTTATTGACATGTGTAGGGAAAAACTGCTATCTTTGATCCCAGCTGGAAAGAAGAGAAACGCTGCTGCCTCCACAGTATAGAGGAAAACTTTTGGCTTTTTAATCCCATCCAAATCAAACCCATGTAAGCAATTATGAAGATGAGAAATATCAACATGAAGAAAACGGCAAGTATAAATGAAAGTATGTAATGTTACGTTTTTCTATTGTTAGTTTTTGAGTTCATCACATATGTTAAAATATAATCCCTTTTCTTCTTCTCTTGTTTGCCTTCCTCCGTCTCTAACCCACAACATCCTGCCTTTTTTTCACTCTTTCCCTGAAATCCACCACAAAGTGCTGTTCGAGATTGATTGAATAAATTCTCTTTTTATCTTCTCTGCCCCCACCTCACCCACCCCTTTCTTGTTCTCTGTCCATCTAGGAGCGGCTTTCAGCAAACCCATCAAACTAATTGGAGGCCAACTACATCCCGTAGGAAACAGAGAAGGACAAGTGTTCTTTGCGCAGTATATTTACAGAAAGTGGAACGTTTCTCCAACAGATGTCGTGAAGCTCGATGCACACGGAGGCAGAGAAGCAGATCCAGGTAGATAGATGTAGGAAGAGGATTGGGACGAAGCAGAAATATATACATAACAAATCTGTTGACACCAGCAACACAAAGGCAGCTTTGCTCCTGATGCATTAACTGACACAACAATATGAAGATGCAGCCTCCTGTATGGCGAACAATTAAGGTGATAACACACTGACTGCACTATATCACTGTGATAAATGTGCTGCGCTGCATGCTTCCATTAATCCGGCACAAAGGTTTCTTGTGTTGTGCTTAATAATTCAGTCTTATGGGGTCCATTAGCCCTGTGTAATGATGAATGGCAGCGTTCATTTTCATGTGTCAGAGATGTTGATGTACGGACCGCCCAACTGTCAATGTCACGGTTATCGCGTTTGCATTAATTATGAAACAAAGAAAGCCTTGTCAGGCCTCGGGCTTTGTTAATGGACCCACTGATGGTTCTGGGTTTGGCTTTGTTTGCACCAGAGCAGAAGTCACAACCTCAGGGTTAGTGCTCTGAGACCAACCTCAGCCTCTGTAGCTTCTTTACTTGCTGTAACGGATTAGGAAAGAATCTGATCTTTAGATGATCTGACATATTGTCACGATCAAGCATATAGTCTCACAGCAGTGTTTCCACAGCTGTGCAATGAGCGGGAATAGTCATGTCTGGATTTGCAGACTACGGAAGGTGAATGTATATGTTTTTATCTTGAATAATGTGTGTGTGTGTACATACTGTATCTATGCAGTTCTCAGCCCAGAATTGCAGGATACGTGTGTGGGTGTCATCAGCGTCTGTGTATTCCCATCAGCTTGAACTCTAATAAAAAGCAGGGCCTGCAGTCCGTGTAGATTGTGTGAATCCAGAAAGTCCCACACCACAGCTATTTCACACCCACGTACTTCCTCTAATCTTATCGCTCTGCTGGCTCAGAGGTCTTTAAGTGTACGGGACTGTGTGTGTGTATATTTATGTTTAGTTCGTTTGTGTGGGTGTCTTAAAGTTTCAAGCATGTTGTCCCTTTTTTTTTTACATCAGTGGACAATATGTGACAGACGGAAGCGGGAAGGGATGACATGTGACACACGTCATGGGACAGACTCCATTTAAAACACAGCGTAATATAAACATTGTGCTTTTTTCCTCACTGAACAAGCGAATGGATGTGGTCACTCCTAGCAAATATGTTTTAAAGAAAGTGTCCACCTCCTACCTTTCTGTGGCCTGTTTTCCCAGCGTTGTGTAGCTTTTGGCTTGGAGAAGAATCAGAGTCCTGACTTCCTTTGAGGAGAAAACCTGCTCTAGGAGTCCCCCCCCCAACCCCCCCAAAAAAACCTCACAGAAAAGAGAGAGAGAGAGAGGGAGGTAAAATCCCTTTTCTGTCTCAATGCTCTTAATAAATCTGATGAGTTGGAAAGTTTCTGCTGAGCTGGGCCTTTTGTGAATAATAGTATTACAGTTGCCCATATGATGATCGTAGGCCATAATACACTGCTATCATTTAGACAGCTTTGATGAGTAATAGCACTAAGTGATTTGACTCAGCATCGTTGCTTTCTGTTGAAATGGGAGCATCATGTTGCCAAAAAAGATTTATATAGATTTACATCAACCACTGCCTTTTCACTTTTTGGGTAATACTGCTCTTCCACACACTTTCAACCCAAGATCTTAAACCCAACTACTCTCTGGGTAGGAAATTAAGGAATATGATATTAATATTAATTAAGGAAGGAGTTTAATCTTCATAAGAAGCGGAGCTGTTTTTCCGTTGCATTAAATTGTGATAAGTAGCTGACAGTGCAGGATGGAATTAGACAGTATATTTCACACAATCAAAGTCAACTAACACTTTTTATTCTTTTAGTTTTTCATCCAATGTAGACACACTCAACCTCAGACAGATTTAATGGGGAAACTTCTCATCAGAGGGAGGTGAGTGTGGAGCATTAGGGGGCACATACGCAGGTTTTCCTAGACGGCTAAAAGCCCCCAACCAACCCCAGCCTCATTTCCCCCTATAAGATAACCCGTCTGCAGCTGCTGATGACTCAGTTGCTGGGACTCACACACAAACCAGACAGACACCTGGAGGTTAAATATAGGATAACGTTTTCCCATTCCCACATGTTTTGAGCGGAGGCGGAGGGCAGGGAATTTTTCACCCCCTGCCTCCGCACTACTGCGCTGAGTCACTCTAAAAAGAGGAGGGGGAGGAGGAGGGGGGGTCCGTGTCTCAGAAGGTGACTAGACTGCGGCCTTCAGTCGCGTCCCTCCTATCGAACGCCCACGTTGCATCCCAGGATTCGTCCCTCTGTGGCCCCTGAATGCACAGAGTTCCCCGAGGGCTCCGAAATATGCACTCAACAACAAGGAGAGAGAGATAAAAAGAACAAGAGGCCACGACACAACACGCATTACACATAAATGCTGACAGGCTTAGTATAATATAAAGCAATGAGTGGATGTCTTGTTTAAAAGATGGAGAGGAGTATTCAACTCAGATACATCCAAGTTCCCCAGACACCATGCAGATACCAATGTCTGTTTATCCTCCTTGTTGCCTAAATAATAGTCTCGCCTCCTATGTTCCTTCCCTCCTTCCACTTTCATGGATGTCCGGGGACAGGAAATCTGTCAATATGTGAAAAAGCATAACAATTAAAGCCAATCCCCTTCAGTGAAAGGGGGGAGCAATGAAAGGTTCCCAAGAAATCTTTTGTAAAACTGTGTAGGTGTCAAATCCAAACACTGACAGCATCAAGGACAGATGTGCCTGGCTCATTAGAAAACAACAGTTTACACAAGATGCAAAACTCAAAGATGTTTTTTTTTTTTCTGATGTCTTTCACAAAGAACACAAAAAAGATCATTGTGAGGTTTAACTTCTTCATATCCATGTAGACTCTCGGAGGCCCAGCATCACAAACGTATGTTGTGCAGAGAAAGGTTGCTCAAACCCACAAACCTTTACTTTGGAAATCTTCGTCAAGATGCCAGGGTGGCCAAAAATATCAAACCTAATATGGGAAACAGGCATAAAATGATGTACAGCTTTCTGCTAAGCCAACTTGGATTTGAATATTTAACCCATTAAATGTGATTTAACTCAAAAGAACAGTAGAACAACCAGATAAAGAACATAAACAGAATGTGATGCAATGCTGAAAAAATAGACTTTTTGACTTGAAAACTAGTTTTTAAGACTCCAGATGACAATGTCAACACTTTTGTGGAGACTAAAATATCTCAACTTGTGGATTGGATAGATTGCCATGAGATTTGATACGGACATTCATGACTCCCAGAGGATAAATCCCACTGACTTTGGTGAGCACCTGACGTTTCCTTTAGTGCCACCATGAGTTTGAGATTTGTGGTTGTGCATGAAAAGTCTTACTATTGGATGTATTGCCATGAAATTTGTTTTGACCTTCATGACTCAAATTAGGATGATTTGTAATCACTGTGTTTCGCCCTTAACTTTTAATTTAGCGCCATCATCAGGCCAAAATATATTATTCTGAAAAACTAACTTGTGTTTGGCACTAAGCAAATGTAACTATGCTGACTCACTAAACTGAGATAATGATGACTGTTATACTGTTAATCATCAGCATGTTAACATGATAAAGCACTGTTTGTCCTCAAAGCGCTGCCGGCATGGCTGTAGACTCTTGTAACACCGTAGTGCAAAGACTTCTGTGTTTTAAGAATTAATTTCCCACATCAACGGTGGAAATAAATATGTCAAACAGCTTTTCAGATACCAGATATTTCTTTTCTCATCTAAATCACCACACTCTGAAAATAGCGAACAAAAGAAGTGTAAATTGTGTGGGTGAGATGAAAAAGTCCCCAAGGGACTCATTAAACATCTCAACCCAAGAGGAAGAAAACATGATGGCAACAGCAAATGGACAATAAAAAAGACCATAAAATGCATAAAAATAAAGATAAAGAACAAGCAAATGTAGGCCTTGCATAATGAAAACGAAATCAAAGGGAAAGAGGGTGTATGTAAGTCACAAGTTCAGTCTCAAGTCATTAGTGTTTGCTATTAAAGCAACTTAAACATTTTTCCCACGTTGATCCAAAACTCTGCATCTGATCACAAGAACTCCGCTCCGGTTTTTGTGCTGCTGTGCTTTCATATAAGGAGTTTATCCTATTGATTGCTCAGCAAAGATATTTACAGAACTCCCAACTCTAAGGCCCATGCATTATATATTATAGGTCTATATGGGATTGAATGAGATTGCTTCTGAAATCTCTCACAGCTGGACCATCTCCAGAGCCTCTCTCCCATTTTCTCTTTGCAAAGGTGTTGCTCTTTGTCCCTGTTCACCTTCTCTCCAGCTTTCTTTACGCAGGGCCGCAGCAGGCACGGCCCTTTTGTTACGATGGATCTTTCCCGTGATAACTCAGCCCTGATGGCGAAATGGCCCATTGAAATTGAAAGGATACGGCGTTCCTCATCTCCAGAGTAAGAGGACACCTTTTGTGCATCAGCGTGTGTGAATACATGTATGTTATAAAGGGAATGTTTGAGCACAGAGGTATGGGTTTTCCTCATGCCTTATATGTGAGTGACTGTGTTTTTCTCTGTGCTATTTTGAGTGTGTGTGTATGTGTGTGATGGATAATGAGTCTGCACAATGAGGGCTCATATTAACCCTCTAGGGCGTGTGACATCATGGTTTCCAAACAGGTTGGTCGATCTGTAAAAAAAAAAAAAAAAAAAAGCCCTGTCATAGCACTCACTCACTCACACACACACACACACACACACACACACACACACACACACACACACACATTAACACACACACACACACAATGAAAGACTGTTTTAACTAAACCACAGAATGATTATGTCAGTTGATGTTTTGATAAAGATCTTTCCAAATATCTATTTTTCAAAATATACCTCAGTTAAATTCAGCTTTATATGTATAGGCACAATAGATAATAAGCGTCTACGTCTTTTGGATTAAGTCCAGGTCAATTCTCAAGTTATTGATATTTGATTTGCAAGTTAAAGTCTTTCCAGTTTGTCAATGTTTATCATGCTAATTATAATAAAACCACACCCCAACAAATACTTCTCTCTTCAAATGGAAAGTGTGCATTAAATGTCCAGGTAGTAGAGTAGTAAAGTAGAGAATCAAAGCATCTCCATAGCTCGATATACTATTGGATTGATCCAGACTAAATTTTGCATGGGGAGTCATAATCCCCAGGGATGAAGTTTTTCCTCTAGCACCACCAACAGGTCAATGCTGTCACTTATCCAAGGAAATATCTTCGCATCTACTTGGATGGATTGGCATAAAATTTGGTACAAATATTCATGGTTCCCAGAGGATGAATCTCAATGACTTTGATGATCATAATGTACACATATATGGATTAATGTGAATAATCCACAAGTATTGGATGGATTGCGATGGATTTTTATTCTTTCATATATTCATATTCCCCTCAGGATGAATTTAATAATTAGGGCTGTCCCTTAACTTTTTGTGTATGATCAAGTCAAAATGTCATTTCTTCCCCAATACTTTGGTTTATGACCAAATATCAAAACTAATCACAAAAAGATTCTGATCAGCAAATTGTGTCAAATGCAGATTTACAAACGTTAGAATACAATATGTTAGCAATTAGCTCAAAGCACCACTGTGCCTCAGTACGGCCTCACAGAACTGCTAGTGTGGCTGTCGATGTCATTTATTGATCAGAGGTCAAGTCTCCTCAGCCAGTCAAATCTTCAGGCAGTCAAGCTTTGATTATCTTAGACTTTCAGTCCTGCACTCCTCTTTCTCTTTTCTCTGAGCTAACCTTCTCTCTCCTCTCCCCATGACCTTCCCTCCCCTCCACTTCACTCACTTTATCTCCTCTAATTTCCTGAGGTACTGGGGGGTATCGTCTCGCCACCAAGTCTGATCTTGTGCCGTCTCCTCCTGCACCAAGGAGCTGATCTCTCCCTTTAGACCCTGAGACTTGGATAATGTCCCTGTTAGTCTGAGGCATCACTCTCCCTCTCTCTCTCCTCCCAGCTGCAAAACTATATCCACTGGAGAAAGTTAGATGGATGGATGGATGGAGGAGGAAACGAAAAGATCAATGAATGGAAGATCAATAGGAAAGCCCTTGATCCTTGCTCATCTCTCCAACTGGACGTCTCACATCGAGCTCTCTCTACCTCTCTGTCTCTCTCTGATGGACTGTGTGAGCTCAGGCCACAGACGGGTGCTCTGACTCCTGACGCTCATGTCAAAACGCATGAATGTAGTTCGCATGTGTCTTCCGGTGCAAGCAGATTTTGTGGAGGCAGGGCTTCGCTGCTGTGCTGTGCTGTGCTGGATTCTTTGTCTGATGGGACATCTGGTGGTGTTTTGATGGTAATGCAACTGTGCAATGTAATATGCATGTTTCCCGCTCAAAGTGACACAGTTACAATGTGGATCTGCTCCTTTCATGTGAGAGGAAGAGGAAGAGGAAGGGGGTGGGGGATGTCCTCATGTCCTATTATCTCCATATCAGATTGGACTTTTAGGATAAACTGTGAGGTGTGTGAATTAATGCATGAAGGTTATTATTCATGGGGACTTTATATAAAGATTTAAAATGTTAATTAGTTTCACGTCATTGCAGCAGATCTGCACATGCAGCTGATTTCACTCTTGCATGATGTGCAAACTTCTCATCTTCTCAGACTTCTCAGCGTGTCATTAGTATCTGGTAAAAGTCGGGCTGTAAATCATCAACATAACTCGACAAAGCCCACGCTGAAGGCGGGAGGCTGCACCCCGCCCACATCTGCCTCTTCACCGCGAGTGCGCAGCTGCGGCCTCGCTGAACCAGAAAGCTTCGCCTTGTTGCAAACTGAGCAAAACTGAACAACATGATGTGAAGATCGGCTTTTATTTATAGCGCAAACCGGTTTTTTTTTTGGTGATACACATCCAAGCTGCAGAAAAGCTGGCCGCTTCCTTTCTCTTCGCATTTTGGAAAGTGTGAGCGCCTTTTCTTTAGGGCTCTTTTGGAGGGATGCTGCAGTCAAATGGACAAATGATGTGAAGAAGAACCACGAGGGGTGCGGATCCCATCTCTATTAAAGCCCATCGCTTTAATAGAGAGTCTGATACCGGATGAAAGGATCGTATCCAGGTGCTTTTACCTGCAGGTGCTGCACAAAGACTCTGACGGGGTTTTGGTTACAGGGAGGATGGTGGCGCAGATGGCGAGCTGTGGAGCCGCTCGTCACCTGGAGGACGGGTAAGACTTCATGTTTTTAATCCCAGGGAAACAGACACATGCAGATCTGTGGCTTTAGATGAGTGTTTCACCGAGATCCATGCACAGTGTTTGGACGACACGCTGCCTGCAGGGGACGCAGCGTCAACACAGGAAGTCTTTTGTTGTTGGTTATGGGCTCATCTGTTTGTGCATTTGAAGAAAAAAAAAACACTAAACTACAAGTGTTGCTTCCTGGTTATAAACAGGTCTAATTGAACGCAGAGACAAAAAGAAAGTAAAAGAGAGTCTTGATCTCTTTGTTGTTGCTGCTGCTGTTTTGCTACATTGTGATGATTCAGTGACAATGTAGCATCAAAGCTGTTTGGAGACAAACAATGTATCTGATGATGACACAAAACTATTATTGACTAAAAGTTGGGTACCAAATATGGGTTAAAGGTGCAGTATGCCAGAATTCTAGTTTAAAATATCCAAACAATGACTCTAGTTATCAACAGAGTGCGAAGAAATAACAGTTTTGACTTTCTGTTAAAAATGTTTATATGTTGCTTTGCAGAGATATCTACTGAAGTTTGCATGCCAACAGCTAGCCCCTGTCTTGTAATACCACTTTCTACCTCAAGAGGCAATACTCTGATAGTATAGCTCATTGGGTCATCAGCTGGGAGACGTTTGCTATGTTCCTAAAGCTCTTTTAGTCTTTATTATAGCTTTATTTATAGTCTTTTAGCTGTATTTAGCTTTAAACAAATACTCACGCAAAATGTCGGGAAAAGTACTATTCTTACACCTCAAACCAAATACTGAGCACCTTCTCTCTTTTACCAAACTGAGACGAGTTAATTGCTTTGTTAATTAACCTACAGAAACCAAATAAAACTCACCAAACTCTCTTGGTTAGTTTTTCCACTGTTCCAACAATCACCAACTCTAGTTTGGCTGAAATAGAACCCTCAGTCACTGAGTTAGATATTAACATGTTCTTAGTTGAAACACTGTTTTTCCCTTCGCCTCTTTGATGTCCTCTTGCTCCTGTCCTGGCCTGGCCTGAACCCGTTGTGTCTTCATCGTCTCCAGTGTCCTGGTCGAAGCATCTGTAGATCACCTCGGTGCTGTAATCCCTGTCGTCAAACTGGCTGTGTTTGGTCCCAGCTCTAGGTCAGAATCAAGTCATCTGACAGGACAACAGTTAACAGAAGTTACTCTGCTGATATGCTGCCCCTTATTAGTTGGAGTTTGTCAGGTGGTGAGTTCCCTACATATTGCACCTCTAATAAACCCAAAAATCCCTACAGGAGATGAAAATAATCTTATGTGTTAATGTCACTGTCGCCTCATCATAGAAAGAGTAAAAACAAAACTTAAATAAACTTCCTGTGCACAGTTTGGTCCATGCTGCTATAAAACATGTGCCATATTTAATAAGTGTTTTATATAAAAACTGATGATCCTCGTCTGATTCACACTCAGCTCTTTTAACAGTTATACCATCTGTTTTTATCAGTGGCATTGTCAGCTACAGACAAGTGAGCTGATACTGATGACTCATTGTCCTCTGTAAATAATAGAGTGTTGCTCCCGGGGTATCGTTCACCTGGCGACGAGGGCTGGAAAAACCTGATTGGACAAAACCACAGTTTTACAAACATTGTTCAACAAGACGTTCAGTGAAATTAAAATTAGATGCCCACAGCGAACTTATGAGTAGTTTAATTTTTAGCAAACTTAATATCCGAAGTAGTACAATTGACATTTGCTTTTGTATGTTTATGACCCACTATAAACATCACAATGAAAGCAGCAGGGTATAATATTAATAACTAAAGAAAGCAAAGGTCAACAGTTTTTTTTTCTGCCTCTGTGTGTGCAGACCGACAGACAGTTGTTTATCTCCACACAGATGTCCTCTCTCTTCATTGTGTTTATGAGAAGTTGTAGGAAGCATGTAAATGTTGTGGTCTTTATCTTTCATCCAGACACAGACCAACACCCTGACAGAGTTATCATGTCATGTAGTCGGAAGATTGAAATGAGTGAAAGCGGAAAAAGTCTGAGAACTCATGTGGGACATTTTTTTTAATTGTCTGAAAACATTGAAGCCATTAAAAAGTTTTTATTTTAAGGGAAGAGATGAAAGGAATGAGCCTCAGTGTTGTTGTGGTGTGACTGTTGACCCTGAAGAGAACAGTGTTTCCTGGACACATGTTTGAGAACAAAGGAAACCACAGGGCCTTATCAGGACCATAATTTGGTCTCACTTAATCCAAATTTCCTGTGCATCATTTTGCTTTCGATCACCCAGTCATTCATTTTAGGGAAAAGACACAGGGTGGAATATGACCTAGTTTTTCGTGCCTGCCGGTAGTGAACTCGTTCTTCCTCCCCCTGACGGATCTCAGGCGTGTTGCCTCTTGTTAAAGCTCGTACTGTGTCAACAGGTTGCTTCATTCAGACACAACATCTGAACTACAACAACATTGGACTTGGACTAATTGTTTGTTTGATGTACAGCATTCTTGAATAGTCAAGCACATATACAAAGATTTAGAAAGTTAAATAGTCTGGTATTGATGTCTACTGTGCCGGGCTGGGCGATATGGTTGAAATGAATGATACTGATCTACACCGCATGGTAGTAGATGCATGCAAAATCAAATACAAAAAATTAAAATGATGTTCAGTGCAGACTGTGCCACGTGTCACGTGCTTTCACGTATGTAAAACAAAACTTTAAACTACTCATTTGTTTTAGATTGCAATGTGCTTGGAATTAGTAATTCAAACGCCAGAGCTTTGTAAAAAGATGACACCATATGATCATATTATCACAATATGGTACCACTGAAAGTTAATAAATGGTTAAATGTAATTGTCCAGCCCCAGTGCTGTCTGAACTCATGAAGGCAGAGAAAAGGAGGTTTCAGACCAGTTTTGTTTAATGGCACAAGTATCCGGCCAGTATCTTTCCATGGCTTGTTTCCTGTACCATCGGCACTGCTCTGAAAGTGGGTCAGCGTGTGAGTTTGGGTGGGAAGGTGAACCTCTCATTCGACGAGCTGGGACAGTGTCAATAGTGCAAAAAAGTCAGATGCAGTGAGGTTGTACACATTTCCTGTTTTTCTAATTGACTCGACTGCATGTGTTCCTGTTCGAAAGCAGAAGTGGTTGTGCAGCTGCATAACTTTTAGTGCAATCACTTATAAACCTCTAAACTCTTCCATAATTGTCGTCATACATCTATGTGGTTTAAAGCTGTCTGAATGTTATCTCCTCTGCCCTACAGAGACGGAGATATCCCCGCGCCCGACAACAAAGGTAAACACCAACCCATTTTCATTCCTTCCCTCCTTCCCTCCCTCCCACACTGTTGGCCACACTTCCTCGTTTCGCTTTCTCACCGAGCACATGTCGGACTACATGTGTCTGTGTTGTTTTTATATACAGTGATTGTGCTGTAAGCCTCTTCTGGCTCCTTTTTAATAATTAAAAGCCGTGCCCATCTCTCATTTGTCACTACTGTAATCTTGTTGTTTTTTACCTGTTACTCTTCTCACTGTTTGGCCTCCCTGATTTCCATATCATTTGCCTTAAAGGGCAGCAAAATAAATGCTGAGTCATAAGAGCAGAGTCACATTGTTTTGTTTTGTTTTACCTCTTTGGCATAAAAACTATTCAAATGAAATGCCAAAAAACACAAGACATATGCACCTGGTGATGATTAAGAATGCAGTGATTTGACTCTTTTTCTCCTGATACCGAAAACACATTCACTCAAGGTGCTGCCAATAGGGGTCCAATGTCTCCTTTTCCCAAATTTAAAACTCATATAACAGACTGTGTGGAACTTAGTATCATTTTTATGGAAAGTAACATGAGGTGAGTGATTGCTGTGGTGCCAAGAACTATGTGGGTGGCCTGCTGTGTCTTCATGAATATAACAGACAGCTGAAACACTGACTTTTATAATGACATTGACCAACAAACTATTTATTGTGGATCGGCCACAAGCCAAAAAGGTTAAGACCCACTGCTGCATCACACATCAACCTTTTTATGCCCTTGCTTTTGCTATTATTTTTTACACCAGCAGATGGCAGGCAACACCCATGAAACTATCCAGATCTTTGAAGTGGTAAACAAATGTGTGTGCATGTGCATGTGTGTATCTGTGCGGACGTTTGTTCTCCACCTTGTTTGTCAGTCTGATGAAGGGAAGTGGCTGTGCCAGAGTAAAGAGGGATGCCTGCTGGCTCGGATGAGGCAGCGGCAGCAGAGAGGGAGATTGGCCATAGGAGGCATATGAGGACAAGGAGAGAGAGGAATGGAGGAGAGTGAGTGCAGAGAGAGGTGAAGCAGACAGATCGAGCGGAGTGGAGGAGGGAGATTGATGAGGGAGTTGTCACGAGTGGAGCAGCGATGGCAGCATCTGCTTGTTAGTCTAAGATAAAACTCTGTGGGCCAGAGAGGATGGGCTCCATCCATTAGACGGCCAGGCACTCAGCCAGATGGCCCGGTCCACGGACATTCACCGCTGCTGGGAAGAGAGGAGAAGCAGCTCCTGTGGACCCATCTGTATAAATGTGCCAGAATGTTAATGCATGGCACTTATCACAGGCTTCTTCACAGGGTGCCACAGTTCAGCTGCTGAGGAATGATGGATATGTAAAAGCTGGCGGTGCAAGTCAGGCGAGGGCTTTTTGATGACTAATATGGACGAACATGCACAGTACACAAACATGTAAGCAAGGTAAAAATAGAGGTCTTTCGCTGGGGCTGCACCTGTTAAAGGAAGAGTCCCTGTGACGAAAGGTAAAACTGAGATGGTAAGGCAGATGGCGAAAGTTCATCTATTATTACTTTTCTTATGTAAGGAAAGTTTTAAACAGTGCAAGTGTGGAAATGGGTTTAGCAGCAGAGCATGTGGTTGCATCTGAGGTTTTCTCTGCATTAAACAGGCTTTGGTGCGTGAGGAAGTAAAGAAGCAGGGTCTAAATATTTTCAATTCAAATTCTTTTACCCCCTACACAGTAATTTGTTGAAAGTAACTATTGATAGATTCAAACTTTCTTATTGGGTTTCTTCTGCAGAGTTAAGGTTCCTGCTCAGGTAAAATTAATGTTAAACACTCATATACAATAGCTTTAGTCTTCCTGAAACTTTGTGGTTATTGACAGCTTGATCATGCATGAACTGCCGGGCAATACAATAACCACAAAACTGTGTTGATCACATCACACCTTTGAAAGTTCCCATAAAGATGACGGTGATCACATGGTTAACGATAATATTAACAATGATGCAATAATAGTAATGACTAATAAGACGGACTTCTTCTCACATTTTGACGTGATTGCATCAGTTGTTATAGGTCAGAAAACACTAACCTCAAAACCATTACTAATTTGTTACAGATAATCTGACAGAAAGTGACAGCAGTAGTTCAGGTAAGCACCAATACCAACCCGCTTGTTCTTTCCAACACACTGTAACTCCCATGAAAACATAGTCATCTGCAGAAAAATCATTTAATTTGATCCATTCCATTTTTTCATATCAAATATATTCTCTCTTACGTTTAATCATCATGGCATGATTCCCTTTTTATCATCATCATCATCATCGTTGGAAATTCAGTGCAAAGTTTCCAGCTCGCTCACGTGTCCCTGCGCATATTGATTTATTCAACAGAGAATGCAGGAACATCCACCGAGGGCAGCTCAGAGGAGGAAGAGGAGGAGGATGAAGAGGAGGAGGAGGAGGATTCTGGTGAGAGACGCAGTCTGAAATGCACAATCACCAATCACATACCTTTTTAAAGGAATAGTTCAACATTTTGTAAAATGTACATAGCTTCATATTTAGAGAACAAACATGTATGGTAAAAGTATGGTATTGCAAATAAGCATGTAACAATTTCTGTTTCTCACCCTCCTTTCTTTCTCACATTTTGACTTTCACCAGAGGGCTGTGCTGAGAAGGATGGAGGAGAGGAAGGTAAATAAAAAAAACCCTACTATTATCAATTCTCAATCCTAGAAAATCTTTGTAATTGAAATATTAAACAAGATGAAGAATTAATGGTGTTAGAATGATTTTAACCAGGCTCATCTCCTTCCTGTCCTTTCAGACAATGAAGAGGCCGATGCAGAGGAGGTTACAAATGGTGTGACACTTCAATGTGAAACAACATTGTGTCTATAAAATATCAATACATGTCCGAGCGACAGGTTTGCTTTTTAATAGTCTTGTTTGTTGTTTACATCCAGACGGCCATGTCAGCTTGTTGTCATAGTTGCCGTTACTTTAGTGGTAACTGAGTGAATTAGAGCCACGACCGCATCTTAATGGCAGCCACACTACATAATTATGTCACTAAATGTCGGGCTCTGTTGGCTTTTTTGGAACGCAAGATTTGATCTGACGTGCCATTGAGCGTGCTCCACCCTCGCTCGCAACCAAAAAACTGGCTCGCGCTCTGAAAAGTTTGTCTAGGGCATCTGCCAGACACAGGCATTCATCCTCTGACATATGATTTTCATATAATAATACCGGACTTGAATTATTTGACCCTCTAGCGTCAGCACCTGGACCTGAGGCAGAGGTCTCTAATGGGAAAGGTAAGCAGAGGATAACTGATGTTACAACACAAGCAACGTTCTGGAGATAGTGTCATGTGTCTTGTAAATAAATGATTCTGTTTTCAAAAAATAGTCTTGTTTTTTGTCATCCATCCTGACAGATGAGAGGCACTTCAAGTTATGCTGTGAAAAATGCAAAGCCATCCAGCAGGTGAGCGTGGAAACCAGATGTTTACTTGACAGAATGTGCTGATTTAAAATGTCATGCCTGCCTCATGTTTGTAACTTGATTATATTTGACAATCTTCTCATGTTAGAGATGTTTTTTCTATCGTTTGTCTGACAGAGCCATGGCAATGAGCTTGTTACCCCCAGAAGGATCTCTAAGGGACGATTACAGTGAGTGTGACCGTCTGTGCACATGTTTATTGATCCTGCACGTACAGCGTCACTGACTGTGTGTTTCAGGGTGCAGCTGGAAGGAGAGGGCACGTACGAGTGTTCGGTCACGGGCCTGGTGTTCGAAGCATCTGAGCGGGTTCTCGTGCGGTACTCGGTCTTGTCCTGGTCCAGGTTCGGCTCCTTCCTCAGGGACTCCTGGAAATTCGCTGGACCCATCTTTAATGTGGACACAGTCCATAAGGATGCGTCTGTCCTCAAGTCCATCCAGTTCCCTCACTCCGTCTGCCTTGCTGGTGAGAATGGACATGAGGGCTGTCTCAGTCCTGTCTGTCTGCTTTGTTGAATGTATAATTGTGATCTTGGCTTCCTCTGGTGACTTCATGGCCAATAAGGCAATGTTATGAACATTATATTTTTCCAACAATGTCACTTAAAGGTTTTGAATTTACATACAATTCTTAATTATTAATTACAATTATGACACGCCTTTTAAACAAAAAACTTAATTTTAGTGAGTATATAATCTTTTATCATTTAAAGCTGCTGTAGGTGAAACATAAACCTACTGTTTCTCTATAACTCCTCATACAGATCCAGAAAATGAGATGACATTCAGCGTCCTGCACATAAAGGACAACCGTCCACTCATCGAGCCAACAGTGGACCACTCAGGGAGCCACGTTAAGTGGAACGTGACGTCCCTGTCACCCGTGGGTCCCATCATTCAAACGAGCCAGTCTGTGGAGCACCACGGGGTTGTCCTGGTCTACAAGCAGCTGGGCAGCGACAACAACATCTACAGCTTCCATGTCTACCTGGCCACCAACAGTTCATCTGACATCAAGGTATGAGTTGGTGAATACTGTGCACACCTTACTGTTACAGAATCATCATCAGGGCATGGAAATGGATTCATTTTCTTTAAAAAAGAAAAAGTAATTTCAAGCAATATAATAGATGATTGACAGTTTTCCTACTCTTACTCAACAAGTGCAACACTGCCTGTGCTGCCATTAGACTTTACTTGTATTTTTAAAACTGATTAAAACATTACAGCTGTTCTGGAAATGAAAAATTCACCGAAACCATCTGTAGTTGCAGGATCCTGTTTTATTTTATATCTGCTTCACACAGGCAGTTTAATCTGTAAATTTTGCATTTTCACTGTCACGACTGAAAAAAGAACCTAAAAGTTGCTCGAAGATCTACCTACGTTAAATTTCAGTATCTGTTCCCGTAAAGGTGATGAAATACTGTGGTTACGTTCCTGCATACAGCGCACACAGGGTTACACCTGAATGGCTCTACATACACATACATAATAACATAAAACCGTTACCTTCAAAGTGCGTTTTGTGTTTCAATTAAGGAATTTTTTCTTTTGTCTTGCGAGCGACGAAACCAAAAAAATCCCTTCCCTCCGTGTGCGACGCTGAGAAACATTCCATTCATGAGACCATGACCTGTGTCTCCTTCAATTTTTCAGGACTTTCAAATCATGCCAACTACCAAATGAATAAAACTCCAGCAAAATCCCTATGAAACCTATGAATGAATTGAGTGTGAAAACTGCAACTTTCACTTCATTTTGGGAACTGCACTGGCTTTGATGCTGTAAGTCTTGATAAAATAAATTCCAGGTTTGTGTAACAGAAAGTTGTTATGAGGAGGTTATACAGGGCACAATTATTATGATATACTCTATTGTTGAAAAGTGGAAATGTCACCATCTAGTTAAGTGATCATTTACTGATATTAGTGACCTAATCAAACACTCTCTGGTATATATTATACTCATTTTTACGGGACAGTAAATGTAAATTTTTAGACTTGCATTCATGGTCAATGTCAGTGTTATCTATCAGAATAAAACTGATGCCACTAATTCTGACATCTGCATGACAATAATGCTCAGTTATTTTCTAATGCTGTGCTGTTGAGGTCACTCAAGAAGCTTGTGGTTGTGTGAGCATGTGTGTTTGAGTGGATGCAGCTGGTGAGTACCACATTTATGTAACCCGGAGAATGTTGTAATTTTCCATCTTTGTGTACATTTTGTTTCTCTGTCCATCAATCACCAGCGACGACTGAAATCTGAGTGGTTCGCTGTTCTGAGACGCCTTCAGTTTTTCCACTCCCAACTGTGGAAAATGTGTTTTATCGGATGTTAATCACCATTCAGTCTGCTCATCATCTGCCGCCTCATCTTGTCTTCCTGCTGTCCTTATGCAAACCAGGATATAGCCAAACAGGTGCGAGGCTACAAGAATCGTTACATTCGGATAGAGAAGCCTCCCACGTGTAAACTGGATGAGGGAACGTATCGTCTCATGAGTGAGCCGGAGGGAGAGATCAAACCTCAGGTGGGTCTCTTTTCATATGCACGTGTGAAATCATTTATATTGCAACCTCTGTGCTGAAAACACACCAATTTACAATCCATTATGTTGCGTCTCAATTATCAGCGTCACATTTACATTTGCTCTGCATTGACTGCACGGTTAAATTGTTTTAAATTATGTTTGTGTTGCTATGCAGGATTTGAAATTCACCCTCGCGGTGACTAAGATGAAAGGCTACTTTGAAGCTTTCTTCGAGCAGCCTCCTCCCTTTAAATTGTCTCTCATAGAGATGAACACTGAGGAGACTGTGTGGTCGGCCACCATCAGAGAAGGTACCAGTGCATTTAGTCACGCTCAACATGTTTGGTGATTTTTCAGGTGCGAAAAAAAACCCCTAGCTGTTGAGATTAAAATCAGACTGTTTGTTTGGAAAAAAAAGTTTTTTTTTTCACACATTTGCCTGTGTTCATGGGACAGCTGACAGTAAACAGGACACAGCTCCTTTAATCTGCAAATTAACCAAAAAAGTTTTTTTTTAAAAAAAGTTTGTTTGCATGTGAGTGTCATCTGGTTTCTTCTCCCTTCTGGTGATGACTGTCTTATTTCTCTCTCTTTTTTAGGTGACTGTGTGGATAACACAGAAAAGAAGCCAAGGAAAAGGACGAACAGTAAGCTTCTTGTTTTTCTTGTTTTTAAATCAGATTTTTCCATCTCAACATGCTCTGAGCTTCTCCAGGCTGACTCACATCGTATCTGTCTCTCTCGTAGGCAGACAGAGGAGCAGCAGCCCCTCAGAAGAAGAAACCACCTGCAAGAGACCTCGATGGCAGGACGAGTCAGGTGACCTCACACGTCCTTCACTAACTATACTGAATTCGGCCTACCTCCTGCCCCCCCCCCCAACCCCAAAACCAGCGCACACCTGAACTATTTCCAGATGCACCTGCCTCTCTAAAATTACACTGAAATGAAGTACCTGTGTGTGTGTGTGTGTGTGTGTTCCAGATGGAGTGAAAACGGTGATGACTCAGGGCCGGGACATGTCAGAGAAGCAGCTACTGCAGGTGGCCAAGCGGCTCGGGAAGGAATGGAAGCAGGTGGCCATCTATCTCGACTTGAACTCCAGGGAGCTGGACGACATCCAGGCAGCAGAGAAAGATGTGACCATGCAGAAGCTGAAGATGCTGGTGGAGTGGAAGAGCAGGAGGCGGCTCGGGGAGGCCACGGCGTACCACCTGTGGAAAAGTGTGGAGGAACTGGATGACTTGCCGAACGAGGTCCATCAGACACTGCAAGGTAATAAACTACAGCTAGAAACCATGTGAGAGGTACAATAATGATGGATAACCTTGAACGCTAGAGCTAAAATGATAAACTGATCAGTCTATAAGTCAAACAATTGCCCTTAATTTTGATCATTCCATACCTAAAAAATGAACAACTCTTAATAGCAATCTACTGCCGTGGTAGCACGTCTGTGAGGCTGCGTTTAGGAACAGCTGTGCTTTGAGTTAAATGCTAACATCATCATGCTAACACACTCACAGTGACAATTTTATCTGATGTATAGCAGGTGTAATATTGAGCGTCTTAGTGTAGTGTGTCAGCATGCTAACATTTGAGGCTGATGAGAATATAGATTGGGTATTTGATCATCAACCAAAGTGCAGGACAAAATTAAATTTTGACCTCAAGATGATGATGATGCTCGATGCAAAGTGAGAGGATCATCGATTAATCCAGGGGACCATGAATCTCTACTAAATTCTCTGCCATTTCAGCAAGAGCAGATTTGTAACTGAAATGCACAAGTGCCAGGAGATATAAAACCATGAAGGATGGCGGTCCATGGTATCCTGGATCAGGGCTAATTAATTACTTGTGATTGCGCTTGTCCTTATTTCAAATCCATGAAGAAAACTTGTTAGATTGATCATAGTTTCAATTAATACATTTACACAATGGACTGATAATTTGTTGTGGTTTCTTTGTGTCTTTTTTTAGACATGATGGACGATCAAGCAGCTAAGTGAAAGAGATTTGACTTAAATTGACTTTTGGATATCTGTTGATCCATCATCAGGAGGAAAATCAAATCTCAGGAATACAACAAAACGGAGTTGACCTATGGACCAAACGTCAGCTCTTTACTCAGTTTGTGTGTCTCTCTTGAATATTATCTGAACATCAAACGACTGAGGCCATTTTCGTATTCTCGCATTTCATGAAAAGGGCCCACTGTCTTCCCTTTGGATGGGCATTTTCCCTAATTTTGTTCCAGTGTACTCATTTCATTCTGTAATGAATACAGAATAGACAAACTGTGCCTAAAGCTTCCGTAGAATTTGAGGCTCAGCTATATCAGGTTCAAAATGACCAATAGAGGTAGACGTGATGAGGTCATTGAGGTATTTAGTAGCTAATTATGTAGCCAGTAACACATGTAAATAGGTGCTGCAGTGTTGAAACTGCAAAAAATGGGAAAAATCCAACCTGTGTATCTTGTTTCACTTTTAAATGTTATGTTTTTGGGACTTTTATAATTAGGCATGACATCACTTGCACAAGCTTGTGACTGTTCACATCATTAGACTGATGACGTCTTTATATTTGCGCACACTATGTCCTGTACATATCTTTGTTTTTTTTACTTTTGAAAACATGTGACCTATTTTTTTAAGTCTTGTTTTTAAGTTTTGTCTGCTTATGTTTTATTTGAAAGCTCTGAACCTGAAAAACTAAATTGAGTAGCATTATTATGTTTTTGTTTAACTTGAATTATGAATCCATTCTTGCCCTCCTGTGAATGTGGAATACACATTTTCTGTTTGTTCATTCTCATTTTGTGTATTACCAAAGCGTACTCTGAGGAAAAAAACACAAATCACAAGCATTTTGATTCAGGGCTGAAGTATTCTACCTGAGTGCAGCTATAACCTGGCAACATTCATATATTTTCTTGTATTGCTATAAGGCTTAGACGACTTATGGATTGAAATGTACTGTAAAATGCCCGTGGAGACATTTCACTTCAGATTTCTCAACATCCCTACGTGAGTCATAGCTTTCTTTCTGTTTCGCCTGTTTTCAGAAAACACTATTTGGGAAAAGTTGCAGAAATGGCATCTGGAATGTCAGATCTTTTCGGCTCACTCCGATATTAAACAATGATGTTTACATTCAGAGAAATAATTGACCACTAACAGTCATGTCCAGGCTTTTTGCACTTGCGTCAATCATGCCAGAGTTCCTCGGAAGAATTGTGAAATAATTTTAAAGAAGCAAACGTCATCCGAATAAAACAAGCAAAGCTCTTCTGGATGTCTTGTTTGACCTCATATTTTCTACAGTAGAAAAGAAATAATCAACAGTTCCATGTTCATTTGCCCCCAGTTTTCATTCACAAATCACTTCCACTTGAGCACTCGATTGCAAAAAAAATACTTTATTATAAATAAGAATAAATAACATCACAGGCCATCAAATAAATAAATAAATAAATAGATGAAATAAATAGATCTCAAATAAATAGATCTTGAATAAATAGATACATTTCCCCAAAATATGGAATACATACATTTCAATGGGCCAACATGGCCTCTGACTGTCGCCAAGCTCTCTCTGAGTGAAGAGGCTGAAGTCTGGCTAGTTAGCTAACGCCTGAGCAGTAATCACACAGACAATTGTGCAGCTTAAACACTACTTGGTTGGTAGTTATAAATGATGGTAGTGAACGATCAGGAAGGCTTGTTGAGTTGTGATGAATTAAATGGATAGAGATTATGGTATAAAATGAAGGATGGTGATGATGATGATGAGGTTGCAGGATGTTTACTTCCTGTGGTCTCCTGAGGAGATGTAGCCCATAGCTCTGTTGATGGTGATGGCCCGGACATAGAAGCCCCTCATCATTTTACACATCTCCTGCCTGTTACTGAAGGTGTCAGTCCCCCACATGTGAGCAACATCCTCCTAGAGAACACCACAGAAGGAAACAACATGAATACACAATAATGACCTGCCAGTTTCACAAATAATGAAACACCCTAACTTCCCTGCGTATATTTTGTTTTCCTCTTGATCGCTGAAAGATGAGGAGTAAATAGGGAACAAACAAAAAAGAAGGAATAGAAAACACACCTCTGCAGAGTCGTTCTCTCCATTCGGCATCAGGGAGCAGTTCTGTATAAACCAAGGAAGATTTCGTCAGGCAACTTTCAAATGTTATTTCCCAGGAGATTCTCTTTCACAGTTTCTGCCTTTAAATCACGACTCTGTTACTGTATGTGTTGTCTTGTTTTTACCCCTCCCACACATGCAAACTAAACACACCTTCCTCAAGCTCTGGATTATTCCCAGAGTTGGGCTCAGAAGTGCAACCTCCTGTTCACGGCTCCTGAGTGGGGAGTTCAGGTAGGACTGGAAAGCAGCAGCATAGTGGGACAAGTCTTTCATGATGTTGCTCAGACATTCAATCTGCAGAGACAAAAACAAAAAAAAAATGTAAAGTAGAAATGAGTAAATAGATTTGTAATTTATAATGTGGTATAATATGCAGTCTGTGTGATAATGCTAAAAAGAAAGCATTTGAAAATAAAAGGTAAGTAAATCATACCTCGCTGAAGGATGAGTTTCTTGGTGTCCTACAACCTGCAGTCTGTGGGGTGAAAATTTTTTATATACATTTTTAGGCTAATTTATTTTACTCAATATAAATAATATGTCGTTATTAATGGACCGAGTAAACTTTAGTGAAGGCAGAGCTGAATTTTTCCATAAATATGTCCTAAAACAATTCATGAAAATGTAAAAAAAATATGCACAAAAGCATCGTTAAGATTCATATTTCCATTTCACAAAAAAGTAAAGAGAATCCAAAGTTGAGCTGGTTTTTACTTTAACCATTAATTATTTGATAATTCATCATTTACACCACTGATAAATCAGGAGTGTTACCTGAGTGGGTGCGCAGGCCAGTACTGTCTCAGCTTTACTCCTCACCACCACTGTATCAGAGGTGATGCCAAAACACAAAACATCCTGTAATACAAAACATTACGTATTAATGAACTACTGCAGACAGATTAACAAAACAAAAAAATCCCACAGCATTACATCATAAACATAATAGATTGAAGTGTACTCACATTTTTGAGGAGCTCAGTGATGTTCAGCAGGAGGCTCCTGAAGAGCGCCGAGCACTGTTTGCACTCCTCTGAGCCCAGAGTGGGCACAGGGACTGCTGTGGATGTTCGACAGCTCAGGGTCAGCAGCAGCACACAGCTGGCCAAGTCTGCATGGGAAGAGAATAACAAGAGTCAACACACGAGTCTCATGGGTCTGTCAGGTCCCTCTGGTGCCCAACACATCACAATCATGGAAAATAGTACAGTGGCTCCTTGTGTATGTTACTCACAGACTTTGAAGATTGCCATCACTCTGATCAGATAAGTGTCTCTGGTCTTGCCTGTTAAATCAGTAGCACTGTGTCACTGCCTTCTTATCTGATGAATTTATACAGTGTGAACTTGGGGGATTCCCTCTGCTGGTCTGCAAGAGCACCAGCAAAAGAAAACTAAAACGTCATATGTAATTTCCTTGTTGGTTGAACGAAAAACAGTAAGTGGAAATGTTGGTTTCATATTTGGAGTGAAAGCAACTGGGAAAAAAAGGAAACTCAAACAGTGATATGACATAAATTTAGATTTTTTTTCACAACCTAGTTTTGTGCATGTGATTCCTTAAAAGATGAGTAATAATAGATGAGCATTTATATATATTTATAACTCCACATGGGCGCATAGCCTACAACCATACTGTACCATAGCGTACCAACACACCATACTATACCACTGTATGGCTACTACCTAATGTGCTCATCTTCTTTTGCAATTGCACAAAGAAAAAACGCTGGCTGCTAAAATTAGTGCAGGTTGTGCAGCTGTGAGGTGCAAACAGCAGCAACATGAATGATAAGTAGCCTATATGATGAGAAACATGTGGTCTTGTCAGCAGCATCACAACCGGAAAATAGCAGTTCTTACATGCAGTCAGTGGTCACATCATATAACAACATACAGGGTCTATACTTTCAGTTCTACCAGAGAGGCAGCTTCTGCAAAAAACACCAAATCAAAATAGCCTCAATGAAATGAAAAAAAAAAAAAAATCAATGAAAGAGATTCCACTCCTGCAAGTTGTGCAAATTCTTTTTTTTTTAGCATTTAAATATTATTGTGCATGTAAATCTACACACTGAACTCCAATCTGGCGTTTTTTATTCTTCCATCACAGTCACACAGTGGAAATTTTGCTGTTGCAGTCTTTTGCAACAGTCTCTAATCTTGTGTTGTCATGATGATAGAGAAGTCATTTCTACTTCATCTCATTAGGACAACTCAGGTTAAATGTATGCTAATGAAATGAAGATGCACTGGGGGCTGTAGCAGTAAATGAAAGGGCAGGTAAACCCAGCAGGCTCATCTGCACCACAGGGACCTGCCTGTGACTCTTTCCGCTGTATGTCCAACCTATCTGACAGCCCAGGTCCAGTCAATGCATGCGTTCTCGTCAGTGCAGAGGACGGTTCATTTGGGTTTTTCCTCTGTCTGCAAGAGGTGGGTGGTGGCATTATGACTTCTCTTGCCTTCTCAGGCAAAGATGCCATGATCACACAGGAGGGAAAAAAAACAAGCAATCTCAAAATTTCCTAGAGGTCAGTATTCAAACGCTTGTGTGAAAGTGATAGAGAAAGTTTGTACTTTTCACTCCACTACACTTATTTGACAGTTTGGGTCGGTTTTACATATAAAATATATCAGCAGCTTATTAAATATGATACAATATTCTGGCCTGGATTAAACTACCCAGCAGTTTATAAAGTAGTAAATACTAGCTCCATCTCAACTTGCTGCAGTGTTAAAATGCATCAGTGATGATAAATAATTATATAATAATAAAGAAAGGAGCTATTCTACATAATAAACACTTTTCATAATGTAGTGGAAATTAATTGAGCCACTCTTGTGAGATGAGAAATCAAACACTCAGTCAAACATCATTGTCTTTGTCGTGGTCAGTCAGCCCTGCACAGAGCGAGACTCTCCGCCTGGCAGCATAAGAGTCTCCCCCCCCAGCACTGTGCCACTCTTTATTCAGGAAACAACAGGAAGTCATATAAGGCACACTACCATATCTGGTTATAAAGTCATGCTATTCTCTTGTGCTGGCTCAGAATGCGGCAGCTGTTGTTCACCCATTGTGTGGGTGCACCTCTCCCCCAGGTCTCCGTGCGGAGCCAAGGGCCTTTCCCATCATTGCCATTCAGTTGCTCAAGATAAGCAGTTACCTTGACCGCACTCTGCATCAGCACAAGATAAGACTAGAACAAGATGGTCTCACAGAGTAAGACACAAAGAAATGTTAAAACTTTAAACTGAGCATACACTGTTATACTTGTTATACTTTAAACTGAGCATACACTGTTATACTGAAATTTTCCATCACAATAATCACAGTATTCTTCTTATAATACTACTGATCCTTTACTTCGCTAATATCTCCTCAGACTTCAGAATGCTTTTACTTGTAAGAGAGTATTTTTTATAGTGTGGCATGATTATCTCAGCGAAGGATCTGAATATTTCCACCGTGTCGATGCTGTATAAATGCTATTTAAAACTGAATTTGAGAGCTTATCTTTGCATGTATCCATATAAGATAAATACGTCAATGTATAGGTTGTATCTTGTGTGTGGATCTCAAACTTGTTTGTTAAATTGATAAATGTATGATAAATGCAATTTCAAATAAATACTTAGGTTATTTTATGCTTTTTTGTTGTAATTTAAAAATATGTTGGGTTAAATACTTGAATTGGAGGTATCAAATTAGGTTGAGGACGAACTCTCAATATAAACTTTTAAGCCAATGTGGATGAAAAGTCCTTAAAATGCAAAGACAAATATAAATTTTAGCATCTATTTTTCCATGTCTGACAGGCAAATTCATTCGCTGGTAATGGGCTTTGTGGTGAAACTGTTTCACAAATGTCTCTTTTCTTTTCAAACGGTCCAGTGTGTCCAAAGTTTGTTAATCAGTATCTGAGAAATGTGCGAGGCTCAAATTGAAAATGACATTCTGAATCATGACTTCATTCTCTCCCGAAACCCTCCAGTCTCAGTTTTCATGACCTGTCATCCACTTGTTGTGTTTTGAAAGAGAGCGCACCTTCTGAAACTGCAGTGGTCAGCGAATGGTCGACAGGAGTTTCCTGGCCTTTGTCTGGCTTCACCGCAGGATCTTCAAAGAGTGAAACTTACCATTACCTCTTTAAACACAGTAGATGATAATACAGAAGACCTATGCGAGGAAAGGGGGTCTTCCTAACCCTAACCCTAACACTTAACATATAGTAGATGAAAATTTAAAAAAAAAACAAAAAAACATTAATTACTGAACCTACTTTTCAAGACCTGAGTCCTTTCCGCCCACCTTGAGCCACCAATGGCCATTCATCATATCATCAATTCCACAATAGTCATTTTTCATGTGAAAGACTTTAAAGGGGTTGTCCACATTAATATTGAGTCCCTTTGGGAGCCATAAAACCAAACGCTGATGAGAGAGTGACAAACAGTGTCATGATGAGGCAAGACCGAAACAGAGGGAGATGAGTCATACTACGTGTAATGTGGTAATATATTCTCACTGCAGTTGCCGCCAGTGATTACACTTCCTGCGTTCCTTTGAAAGAGGAAGCTCATCTGAAAGAGCAAATTCATCCAGCTGACTTGCAGCGACACGCGGCCGCACAAACCCGACACACTGCACAGCAAGCCGGCGTATATGAAACAAAGTTTATTCTTTATTTTACATATCTGTACATAAACATTTCTTCCCTCAAATAAAGTTTCTGATTACAATAGGATGAAAACGATATTAACACACTTATTCATTTAAAATGACTTGTGTCAGAAAATCAACATTCACAAAATGTTGAAGAGCAATTAGAGTGAACGTATTACCAAAAGCTACGACTCCACTACAAGGCAGGCATGTTTCCTTTACACTCTTTTAGCACCTTCAAATAAACATTTCTCAGTTGAAAACTACCATTTGTGCAGAATAAAAACAGGTCGACTTTGAAATACTTTAAAATTACTGTCCAACTTAAAATGGTCTGAAGAAGTTAGTTTCCATCTGTTGTTTTTTTTTTATACAATGTTGTTTCTTTTTTCTCATGACTGACTTTCTACTAAATTTTTCACTATTATTTTATTTTTTTTTCCCCAACAATTTTTGCATTTGACAGTTATAATTTAGTGGCGAATGTAGAAAGTTAAAAAGAAACAATTGCAAAGCAAGGCCGATCACTGCACAGGAAGCTGGGGACAGAATCCATGACAACACACAATCAGTTTCCTCTTCTCCCAGGAAGCAGGGAGATTCCTCCGTCTTCAGCGCTGGGAGGAAACCACAAAAGCAAATGAAAGGGGGAGGGAGGGGGGGGTTGCCTTCTTCTGTGCTGCTGCTACCACTGGAGTCAGTGGGTTGGACAGGAAGGTGGACATGGGGTGACGGGGGAAGCAGCGAGGAGCAAAGTACTGGGACAAGCGGGCAGGGTTTGGATCGACACGGGGCAGAGGTGGAATGGCCAGAGGGGGGAAAAGTCTGGTTTGGAGTGGGAGCTTAGCTTGGCAGAGGGGACAAGGGTGGAGCAGGGACGGGCGTCTTATTTGGATAGGGTCCTTTCGGCCAAATGTTTCTGCTGGCTCTCAGCATGCCTGGAAAAGAGAAAACGAACATACAGTCACTTAAAGCAAAAATCTGATGATATCTTAGATTTTTCTTGAATCTCAAGAAAAGACCAAACTCTCCAATTAATCTATCCTATTAACAAGTGTTGTATGTGGAGCTGAAATTTTATCTTATTCTTCTAATAGACCTCCATTATTGTTCAAAAACTATTACACATTAATGAAACAAAACATGGGTGAACCACATTATTGTATTGGTGACATGTTTCTATATCACCACGACTATGGGAAATGCACTTTATTTTTCAGTCAATCTCAAACACACCATTCTGCTGCCCTGAATGCTTACTAGCACATTAATACTGGCTGAAAACAGTCCCTAACAAATGCACTGTTTACTCCAGTTTGCTGTTTGCTGCGAAGGGAAACTCCACTGATTCTTCACACCACTGTTTACAGATCTTGAGGAGTACTAGTGCACACGTGGGAAAAGTTGGACAGTATAAAGCCTTTTGTGGCTTTTGTGAAATCTGACAAATAGCCTCGAGTGATGTCACTGGAGTCAGCGCAGACTGAAGACTACAAGTTTGAAATTGAAAAGACTTGTTGAGCCACAAAGAAACAAGCTGACCAGATCTCTGTTAGTTGCTACGAGCGAAACACACCTGAATCTCTGACTCAACAGTTAGCGGACGAGTTGTATTTTGGGTTATGTAGGCGTAAGAAAAATGTGTAGACTAAAGAAAGACACTCTCTGTTTCTGTGGCATTTTAAAAATTATACCATCCAGTTATTTTAGGAATTCTTTTAAAGTAAATTATATATTTGGCACCTATTTTTATATCATTTACATCTTCAGTGGAAACAGATGAGCTTGAGTCTGAGAACCACGAACAAGATAGGAAAGTCAAACAGTTTCTACAGTTTCTTGTTTTCTGGCGCATTTGTGATGTTGAACATGACAAATCAGAAAAAAAAAAACACAAATCTATCACCTATTTTTAGCAGGTTTATCTGCATTTAAAAAACCCACATACTTGCACTAATTTTGATTTAAAATGGTGTAAGAGATGGAGAGGTTGTTGGTTTCTTTTTCGGATTTCTTGCCATTGCCAATAAAAATAAAGACTCTTTCCCATCTGTTCTTTTAATTAATTATTTTTTTCCTAATACACCTCATGGGTACAACTGTAACTACAGCGAATAGGTTTCTTGTGAAGCCCCTCATCACCTGGTGAGGTCCTCTATGTCAACCAGCATGGCATCTTGCTCCATGTGTAGTTCATCCCGAATCAGCAGCAACTGTACAAGCTCCTCATTCAGACCTGGAAATAGATGATAATATACAAAACAAACATCTCAGTATTACAAAACAGGAATTTGTCCACATCACATTCATCTTGTGGAAGTAATTTAAACACTTCACTGACCACAGCTGCGACCCTCATGAATAGATGGACGTTAAATCTACATGAAATACCGCACATTATTTGACCGCCTAAAATGTCCCGCTGTTTGCTCATAAAATGATCCCACATGGTCATCGAAAACATTATGAGCATTAACCGTCACACCACTTATCAGTGGTTGTGGTTGTTTTCACATCACATGTTTCAGCTATTGTTCCTCAGCTTTGCCAGACAATATGAAGCACTGACAATAGAGATTTTGAGGGGAAAGTCTGTGTTGTAAGTAAAAAGTAGCTCATGATTTTGGACTCATGGGGATTTTCGGAGCTGTTATATGTAAAATGAGTGATTATTCATCCCCAGTTACCAGGATCAATGATATGTACAGTACAGTAACAGTAAATGCTCAGGGGAAGCTGTTGACTGGTACAGTTCTTTGAACTAACATATATAAAAGTACTTTCACATCCACTGAGAAGGATAGGGGTCAGTATGCATGTGCGCGTTTTTTCCCCATTCACTCTCTTGCTCATATCAGCAAATGAAAGTAGAGGTTAGTGACTCTGTGTATGTGCATAGTGTGTGAAACTTTATGGTCAGCTTACTTTCAATCTGGGAGTGCAGGTCATTGACTATAACCTGGAGCTGTCCCAGAGTCATATCTCTCAGGTCGGTGGGCTTCAGGCTTCTTTTCATTAGACACTCGCTGATGTGAGGCATGTGTGGAAGCTAAAACAAAAACACACACAGACACACAGGTAAAGGACAACATCTTAGACATTGTGGTTTCTCATTGCGAAGGTTGAAACCTAAAAAAATATGTTCAGCTATGCGACTAGTTTTTCGCTAATTCGTTTAAAGACATTTGATTGAAGTGATGTAATTCACAGAAAGACAGTGTGTAATACTGTAAACTCTTGGACCTAGTGTCAATCTGAAATCCATGGAAAATGATCAAACACATAAGAATCAGAATCAACAACAATTTTGATAATCAATCAGTCTTTTAAATCATTTATCGAGCAAAACATTGTCTGCTGCCAGATTCTCAGATGTGAGGTGTTTCTGATTTTCTCTCTAAGAACTGCCAACTGGCATTTTTCACTATTTTCTGACATTTTACACTAAACCTTTCATCCGCTCACTGAAAAAGAATAATCAGCAGGTGAATCTAGTGATGAACAAGATTGCTAATTAACCAAAAGTTGCTGAAATCTGCCACAGCGGCTCGAATTATCAGCAAATTCAGAGCAGCCAAACTGAACTGAATTAGCAACTGAAAGTTACAGTTTTGGTTGATTGACAGTCACGAGAAACTTTGTAAAAGTGCAACTTCAATAAAAAACTTTTGCGATTAGTTTTAGATGCTCTTTCTGTGGAAACGGCTGCTTGTAAGTGTCTTGGCTTCTTCCGATAATGAAACAAAATGGGTGAGGTGAGTTGTTCAGCGCTCAAGACGGCAGAGTTGGGGGATTCCAACCAACAGACATTTCAACAAACAGGGAGACAGTGTTTTATACAAATAAACAGGAGATAACTTGGTGACGTTGTGAAGGTTTAACCCTCCGGTAGAAGCTGGTGATACTTTTCCCCACTGAGCGCTTTTTATCCCACAATGTTCACTAGAGTCTGGAGCCAGCAAGGTCATTTCACTTCACAGCTCATCAACAAGATGATTTCTCTTTTCATGGGAACTTTGAAACTTTCCTGGTCTTATCATTTAGCACAAAATCCCACTCGGTGTAGTGACAACAGCTGTTACATAAACACAAACAAAGGTGGAGCGACAAGAATTATTTCCCTAAGAGTGAAAATGAAATGCTGAAAGTTTTGGAGTCGTATTTGTGCCAATCATTGTGTTGACATGAACAAATATGGCTCCACAGGGTGCTTTTATTTTCAGTACCACCTTCGCTGTTCTCTTTAAACTGAATTATAATCAGTGTTGGGCAAGTTACTTCAAAAATGTAAGGCATTATGGATTACTTATTACTGTCATTTCAAAGGAATTAGTTACCTTACAATATTACTGTCTCTGAATCGTAATGCATTACACTACTACTGCATTACTTTTACTTTCACCAAATTAACTGGACGTATGGAATTGGCGTTATAAATTTAGCCAATAGCAGCTCATTACACATTTAATGGAGGGCAATGACACTGAAAATGACTGAGCCAGGCTTAGGGCTAACAACAGCAGAATATAGACGCTATGTCTGTTTCCAGACATGGGCGCATCAGCTGAGACATTAGCTTCATTAGCTTGAAGCTAAACAGTAACATCAAGTTTTACGGTGTATGCACTCAAGCGTTATCATTTATATTTATATTATTGCTAAAACTGAAATTTTCAGTTTATTATACTGCTGAAGCTGACTGACTGTGAAATGTTTACATATAACGTTATACCGGCTTACCGTAACCGGTGCCCAAGCCGGCCGGTACCGCCAGGTTAGTCGGCTAGCTCGGTGAGCATGTTTCATTAAACAGGCGTCATTCAGCTCCACCTTCGCTCCACCTCTTTGTCCATATTTGGATTAACCGGAGGCGGCATCCCCACTGCCAAGATGGCTGCGTGCTACGATTAGTCTCATTTTCGCTCTTCAGAAATCGATGGGTGACGTCACGGAGACTACGTCCATGTTTTAAACAATCTATGATTGTAACACGCATTACTGAAGTTTGAACCGACTAAAATATTACCCATTTTTTTCAGTAATGCCTTACATTACTGCGTTACAGCAAACAGCAATATATTACAGTAATCACATTACTTTTGCAACGCATTACTCCCAACACTGATTATAATTTACCCAGTGCTTCAGCTGGCTTTGTGTATGTGTTCATGATTCCCTCCATGCCGACCTCAGAGTTCAGCCACAACATGCAATAACGCATCTTGTGTACTTTCTTGGGCACAAACGTCAAATAATTTGCTTTTTATTTGCCAGACTCTCCTTCCGTCAACATTCCCATCCAGCCGCTCTACATTCTTTCTCTTTCCTTCCAACACCCATTTTCTCTCTCCCTCCCACTTCAACTCCAGTCTTGACAAACAGTAGGTGAGAAAAATGTGCGCCCTCTCTCTTTCTCATGCACCACACTTGAAGCGTGTGCGCGCGTTGGCGTCTGGCTGGCACTTCTCGCTAGTTTCTCACCCCTCTTTCACTTTCGCGTCGGCACTGATGCAACTGCACTTGAGGCTGCCATGTGTCAGTTTCAGTTTCGAGTGACCTGACGCCCACAAGGCGGTGACTGATGGGTTACGCAGAGAGACATGTAATGTCAAACGCAACGTCAGTGGGCGACGGGAGAGGTTTGTAGATTGGTGTTAGTGCTGACCAGGGTGTGAGTTTCTGTGGCTGATTAATCATACTACTAATTACAAATTGCTGTCAGAGTGTTCAATACCAGCAAACGGACCTACAGCAATGACGTCATGTCCAACTGAGGAAAAACACTCCACTTTCAATGAAGCTGAGAATTGAGGTTTTCCCCTTTTCCCCTGTCACTGACTGTCTTGCTTTCTCTCACTGATTCTATTTGTACAGGAAAAACACACACTCCGAGTAAACAGGCAGACATTTGGATGCAGGCTTACTGTGCTGGCACAAATCCGAATTCTTTGCCCTTGACATGCCGGCAGGACAATCCAGTTTAGCTGGAACTGAATGAAACTAACTGGCAGCAGAGGAAACTTTTCACTCTGACGTCACCCATCATCTCCTATTAGATGAGCTCAAACACCCATTCATTGACACCACCCATTATTGTTCTGAATGTGTTCATTTTAATTGTTTTAATATTGACGTTAGGAAATACTATGTACAGTGAATGTTTAGAATAATTTCTTCCATACAATCAATGTTTATTACAAAGGGCAGAAGCTGGATCTTTCAACCATTTATCCATCACTTACAGTTCATTATATAACCAAGTAATTCAACTATTAATGTATTTATTTGACCTAACTATTTCACCTGTTTATCCATTTATTATTTCAACCATTTATTAATTTCAGTTACCTAAATATTTCACCTGTTAATCTGTTATTTTTTGATAATTATTTCCATTACTTTTGAGCTAATTATTTCAAAAGTTTACTCCATCCTAGTTGACTATTTATCCATTACTTTTAGTTAAAAACTTCTCAGTAGCCAACTAGCTTTTATGCAATGTCTGTGACAAAATTTTACTTTCAGGCATTACTCAGGTTGATGGACGGTGAAGAACAACATCAAACTAATCTTTTAATCTTATTTGAACATGTACATTTTTCCAGATCAAACTGTAATTTCTATTTTTTCAATTTAGCTGAGCAGCTCCACAATCCTGATACAGAATTAGCCCCTGGTAAGAAATCACTGTTCAAGGGAAACATTAGCACATGTACCTTGTGCAGTTTAACAGATCTCTGATGTCGTGGACATGGTAGTTGGCTGTAACCTTAATACATCTTAATATTCACTGTGTGTTCATTGCGGATGTGACAGTGATGTCTTCTGACTGCTGAGCACTGCTACATCCCTAAACACCGAAGTCAATACTTTCCGGTGTATGAATTATAGATGGACCCGGCCGAGCTGCCCTTCTCTTCTCTGAATAAGTAAAGCGGTTCTGCCTGCAAGTCCGGGTGGAAATATAGTGCGTCTGTAAGTCTGACAGTGTGTGTGCGAGAGTGTGCTGGTGTGTGTGTGTGCTCCTGAAGAGGCAGCGAGGCAGATAAAAATGGATGAAATAATGATGAGCAGGGTCGTCATCACCTTCCTTCCTCTAAATGGGGGCAGAGGAAGAGAGGGAACAGAGGAGGGGCGGGGGGGAGGCTTCCTGTGGTGACCCAGTCAGTTCCCAAATAATACTCATACGTTACTGAAATACAACCCACCCATCTATTTTCATGTGCTTTGACTAACAGACCAGATCATGGGCATTTGTTAAAAGGGCGGCTTGGAGAAAAATTGTAATGTCAGATGACACATGTTGACTGTTTGACATTTCTAAGCCATGACAAGGAAATGACAAAAAGCTGTATTGTATGTATTGCTATACCTTATATGTGGTGCCTCTTCTTACTCATACATGGCGAAAACTTTCTAATTTCTATTACAGGCAAGGGTCACGAAAATGTCAATGTAATGCACCGCCTTGTTGATGATAGGAAGGATGGTTAATTTAAAAGCCTTCTTCCTAAATTATAAGCATAATTATCAGTGTATCAATAAGCGAGAGTTACTACAACAAAAGGAGGTATATTCACTGTATCAAGCCTCCAAAAATGATATAAATATTTAAAAGTGTGTGTCCATGAAAAATAAAATATTTTATGGTTAATGTACAAAACACTGAAATAATTAATTTTGTCATCTCTGCCGTCTTTAACCTTCTCTGTACAGTGTCTAAAAGCTTTTAAGGAACTGAAGATGTTTACATGACACTGAGAGAATTGCGCCTTGATATACAAGACGTGTGATGACGTCTCAAAAACTGTGTTGACCTGTCACATTATCTCATGTGCAAGTGAGCAATCAGCGGACACACCTGATATATGGTTCAAGTGGATGGTTTTAAGCCTACAGTAATTTTTCTGGTCAGTTGGAGACAGAGGAAACAAGCTGTAAACACAGCAAGAACATATTTTCACCTTTTGATCAATATAGTGAACTTGTGAGCAAGCAGTTGTCGATTTACACATCCCGCAGATGTGGAGAAACATTAACATTCATCTGGAGTTGTGTTTCTGGCGACTAGGCGAATCCAAGTCCAATAATCACACCCCTCTCCACCAGTTCATAAGAGACATGTCTGACTTTCCTCACCAGCTTGTCATTAACTTTGTCTGTCTGTTGGTAGCTCACAGCAGGGTTTTTTTTTTTTTAACTGAGCTGCCAATAACTACACTGATAAGAGCGATGAGAGTGAAACAAATCAGTAAAGCTGCGTTCTGGAAACAATGAGCTGAAAGCTATCAAGCTCCACACAGCAGGGAGGAAGAGGAGAGTTCATCACTATGAGAAACCCCTTTCACATACAAGCAGTCATGTGATCCATTGTTAATGTAAAAGTAAAAGCAAAAGCTTGAAACAGCAAATATACCTTTGTCCTTATTTGACATAACTCTACTCTTAATATTGTATATTATGCAAATCAGGGGATCTCTTGCTTCTCGCTAAGCTCATCTGTATAAAACAACATAACTCTTCACCCAGGTTATTTAAATTTACAGGACTTTTGTAATGTCACCCACACACAAGGGAAAAAGCTGTCCTTGATATAAAGCAGGATTACAGTGTAATTCTGGTACTGACCAGGTCGGCCACTGGCGACTTCTTGCGATTCTGTTTCTCCACCTCCACCTGCATCTTGGCCATTGGCTTGGCCATGGCCAGGGCCAGCTTCGCCTCCGCCTGCAGCTTCTTCTGTCGACTCAGGAAGTCCATGTCCTCCAGAGACTCGGAGTCGTCCTCTGTGGTGTCCCTGTCCGAGTAGGACGAACTCTGCTTGGACTGCAGGGAAGGATGAGGTGGAAGGAGGAAAAGGGAGAAAAGTGTGGCAAGGTGGAATAAAATATGAAGGAGAAAGTGAGCAGAATAAGAAATGATGGAGAAAAGAAGGAATAGTGTGAAGAAGATAAGGGGCAGGGGGTAATAATGGAGGAATGAAAGATAATAAAGACCAGGTGAGAAGATCAATGTTTATGTATTCTTGACATTTCAGTATGTAGATTTTTCATGCTGACAGAATCGCCATTGTACATCAAATAGGATGTGAGGAGAGCGAAGATGAACATGTAAAGAGATGCTAATTCTCTCTTTCTGCCTCTCTTCCTGTTAAATGTGTCTCAGGCTGACAGGAGGTTAATGCGGCCAGTCATTCATGGTCAAGACGCATCTTCCAATTCACCTCTCGTTTGCTGCCCATGAATTGGTTAACAGGCCAGAAAACGTGAGCAAAGACATTCATAGAGCGACTGAAGCCAACAGCAGTCTCTGTGGTTCATAATGAATATCTCCCCCTGTTTCACTGCTTTCATCCTTGTTCTTTCTCAATCTCGCTTTGACACAATTCGATCTTAACACTTTGACACTTTCACATCGTCAATTCTGTCTCTCACATTTCATACTGATTTCTTTTTATCTTTCTTGAATTCTGGAGAAGTTCTATAATAACTCGTGTGCATCAGTGCGTACCATGGGGGACAGAGGTGTGTCCAGACTGGTCTCTGTCTTGCTGTCATCTGCATCGCTGTCCTTGTCGCTGCCGCTGTCGTTGACAAAACAGATCTGCAGGTTCATCCCGCTCTGCAGCCTGCAGGGAGGGAGACATATTAATGTTAGCATGAATGCAGATGAAAGTCAAGTCAGTTCAATGTCGGCACTTTCTGCAGTAATTGACCAGGGCCAAAACAGACAACAATGTTAATGACCTGTGATTTGCCTCAATAAAAGGTTTAGCGTGCTGAACGGTGTGCATGTGTTAAAGATAGAAAAAGGGCAAACAATTAAGAAAAATGGAGAGAAAATCCGAACAGACGTTAACTGAGGACAGAATTAAGGAGGGCTTGCATTTTTAATCATCCCCTCTCTCGTCTTCTATATGGATCGATCCAAGATGTCTCTGGTAGGTCTGATCCAATCTGCCTGGGACCGGTGGGGGTGTTTTTGTGCCATGGAGCAGCAGAATATCACTAGGTGTGGATCCATCCCACTGTGGATCAATAATCTGCTTTTTTCAATGCAGTAATTACAAACAGAGCTGATTGGTTACACAGCATAGATCCGATCAGTCACGATTAAAATAGGACCTGGGTGATCGATCGTTGTTTATTCAGAAGAGGCAGCGTCAAAAACCTCCCTGTAATTTACTGTAATAGATTGAGGGAGCATTTGCAACTTTTCTGACGACTACCAGCTAAATATTATTTGCCAAATATTTGCCATTTTCACCTCATTGCATATATATTAGCATTACTGTCTGCAAATATGTCAGCCAGTAAATAGCAAGAAGCTGCAGTGCAGAAATCTCAACGACAAGTTTGAAGTCATAAACAAAGACTGTCATATATTGCAGATAGTTTGTAAAGAGAGAGCACTGACAAGTTTATTTTCTAAATAAAACATATCTCACTCAGTACATATACAATCTTTCAATTTAACTGAAGATGTGTAATTGGATCCACATCACATAAGTTTAAGGCTAATTAAAAAGCAGCATCACTGAAAATTCCAAGCCACAAAATTTGAGCCACAAAATCTATATAAGTGTGGGTGTGGTGACCATTCATAAACATTTCAAACTGACAGAGATTAGATCAAAATGTTTTTTTGGTCTTCTGGGGTTTGGGTTTATGATTTTTTGTGGCTTGGAGTCTGTGCAGTCATTACTTTTCCCACAGCTCCTTAAAAATGATATTTAAGGGATTAAAAAAAAATGTTAGGAGAATCTCGGCTAATCTGATTCTTCAAATCTCAAATATCAGTAATGGTACCTTCCTCAGAGATCCAGTATCACTTGAGCTCTAATACAGCCTGTCTATGACTTTACCACCCCACATAAGTCATACTTTCACACGGCACTGCCATCTTACTATTTCCCCGTAATCATCAACGCGGCACGAAGCATCACAACCAGTCATTAATCTGTTGCAGCAATATTGAGAACTCCACATGATTCAAATCACAGGACTACAAAGAGCAAGTGTTTACAGAACATCTAGTTCCAGTAAGGTACAGTGTAGGAGGAGGTAGTAGTGTGTGTGTGTGTTTTTGTGCACAAACACACACACACACACACACACAGTGTCTTTTGGGAAGTGAGAGCCACAGGGGCTGACTGTGTGTGGTTCATTCACACTGCACAAATCCTCTCTGCTTCCTGTCATTCTCTTCCTCCCTGTTTGTCCTTTCTTTATTCGTGCCCATGACAGTAAATCTCTATTTGAGTTATTTTTAACCCTTCTCCACAGATGAAATGATCTTTTGACATTAAACTACAGCTCAATTGTGTAGAGTCCCCAATGAGCACACACTTCTTCAGAAAAGTATGAGATAACAAAAAAAGACTAGAAAACTGAAAAAAAAAAGTCTTGAAAATGAAGTAGTAAGACAAAGGTCAGAGGTCGTACCGTGAGGACAGACTGGGTTTGCCACTCTTGCTGCAGCTGGTGTAGATGCCAGGCCCATCGTCAAAGAAACTGCCCAGGGCCAACTTCTGCCTGATAGACTCCCTCTCATTCTTTTGGGCCTGCAACAGGAGATGAACAAGATAAGGTTAGCGTCTTTATGACTTTATTGTAGTTTCACAATGAGATCAGAGGTCAGGGTCAGGCTGGTAGGGATTAGGTTCAGCTGGGTGTATACTTGCAGTCCCGACACCTTAAACCCAGGTACTTATATATAGCTTTATTGCATGCTACATCACCTTAACACCCCACCCACCTGAAAAGTCAAAATCATAGATGCAAGTGTATTAATAGCAGCAGTTTCCTCTTAATTTGCGAAAGGAAGTTCAGTGTCATCCTAACAAGCTCTGATACAAAGTGTGGAGTCAGGTGAAATACTGAAAAAAAAGTGTAAAAATATCCATGTAGAGATCATTACAAGTTGACATTACCAGTGTCCACAAGCAGGTGGTGCTGTTGTCTCATAGAAAAACCAGCGAGCACTCCAGTACTACCACACACAAAGTAGATCTTCTAATGCAGGACTTACACAGGATTAAGTGTATGTATGGTAAACTCCAGAGGAAGAACAGCAATAGCCGTTTCATGTGTGCTTAAATCTGCAAGAATCCCGACATTACACGATTCAAGAGTCGCTCTCACTTGGCCTCTTCCCAATCCTGAATTCCTAACTCAGCGCGGCTTCAGCTTTGGCAGCACTTCACACACGCTCACACACACACACACACACACACACACACACACACACACACACACACACACACACACACACACACACACACACACACCAGTCCCCACAGGACGTCTCTTCTGTGCCGATAGCAGGTAAACACATCCAACTGAGGTGCAAACAACTAATGAGCGACTCAGACTTTTTAATCAAATGGGAAGAGTTAAATTCTCTGTAGCGCTTTTCGCACATGCTGCACAAGCAGTAGATTTAGGATTTTCCCAAGGTCTAAATCAGTGCAGTATTCCTACCCTTCTCTCAAAGGTTTAGAAAAGGAAAGGTTTACATGATGTGAGCTTTTGAAATCTGATATTATAGCAGAGGAATACACAATGACGCCACGTTCACGTCAAACGGGGACGCACAGTCGAGGTGGGAAAGACTCCTGTGTTTACCACTTGTAAGTGTTCACATCTGACAACCTGAGACAGCTGTGTGATTGCATGGTGGGCTGTGTGGTGGCTAAAAATACTGACACAATATCCACTAAATATGGGTTTAATTACCATGAACTATAAGCTCTGGGTGACGTGAGGTGTCCATGTTTCTGAACCACGGTGTGTATGAAAATATGTTTACTACTTCTTTCTTAACTTCTTAACCACCTTGCATTCTCTAACATTATCTTGTGACACCCTGAAAGGCTCTAAACCCCGAGGTTGGAACTGCCGGTTTAAATATTTTATGTTTGAATGTTGAAATGGGTATCTGATACAGTATATCATGTAACTGCAACATCCCTGGTTGTATTTTGGCCAGGACCTTTTCCCTCTTTGTCTCTCTCTTTTCCCACAATTCTGGTCTGTATCTCTATTTTCATTATAAGATAAAGGCAAAATGACAAAAACAGGCAGTGGAATCAAAGTGGGAAGATGGTGAACAAGACAGAGATGCCAGTGGTGGTGCCCTGGTGTGTAAACTCTACACCTTCATTTTGGATCTATTTCCCGTTATTTCCCCTTTCCACTTTCTCCTCTACTCATTTTCCACCTTCCTCATCTATCTCTCACCCTCACAATCCCACCTTTAACCACCTGATTCAGCCCCACCAGCCATTTGTCTTGCTCTCTCTTCCTCATTATCCCCAATTCCACTCATCTCCTTCCATCTCCACTTCTCTCCATCAGCCTCAGGCCTCCTCCTTTTCTTCCACCACGCTGCTGTTCATCCTTCTCTTCTTCCCTCTCTAAATTGCTTATTGCAGCTTCACCTCTCTCCCACACGTTTTCTCAACTCATTCCTCTATCTTTCTCTCTGTCTGTCTCTCCTGACAATTGTGCGCAGGCGTTGGTGAGAGTGCCTCCACCAAGGACAAATTAACATAATCCCACTCCACACAAGAGCCCGCAAGACGCACTTGGCGCTGCCAGCACACACACTGGCACATAGAGCGGTGGACTTGGCATTGCTCCTTTGTGTGTGTGTGTGTTTGAAAAATGGCCTGGGGAGTCAAGATGAACACACTCGAGAGTTGCAGTTCATTGCTTCAAAGGTGCAGCCCGTGGGGTGAAGCGCAGGCACGTATAGATGTATACATGCACATCAGTCGTACGAGCCTGACTACAACACAGCTGACACACTGTCGCTCAAGTTTCTCCACAGAACAGCTGCTCCAAGCAAAGATGGAAACCAGAGGCAGCAGGTTCACCGAGCACCGCAAACTGTTCATGAGGTGAGGGGCTGACAAAACACAAAAAGCGAGGGTTTGCGCTGAGGTCCAGGTGGAACGGAAGTCTGACAAGGCTCAGGGGACGTTTTTGCATTAGAATACTGAGTAATCAAACAGCGTCAGCACAAACTTTACAGCTCAGTTTGAAAACAGTTTTCAAATGCAAGACCACACACACGCTCCATTAGAGAGCTGTGTGCTGGTGTAAAGACGTACAGAGGCTTTACTTGGCAAACTCCCCCCAAATAAACAAAAAAGCAGATTGCTCGGTAAAAAAGCCTCTTGTGACTTAACTAGAAATTGTTGATAAAGTGTCTGAACACATCTTTCATGAGAATTAAAAAAAAAAAAGTTTTACAACTATCACAAAATCTGTTAAAACTAGGCCATAAACTGTGTGAGACATTTGTGAATTTAACGTCCAGTGATCAGAATTGAAAGTTAAAATATATGAGGCAGAACAAAAGTATGTGCTGCTACAATGATTTAAAACATTTTACATAAAGCGACTGGTAAAATCATCAGCTATCAAGGACAAATGAATGCATAACTATCTGTGGATAATATTTGTGATTAATATAAACACAGAGGCACAAGGTTACACTTTTGTACAAGGCAACTGATGACATGCAATATTATAACAAACCTAAACATGAATTTTATTATTTATACTGGTTCTATCACTTTGCGAATTGTGTGGGATGAATAAAGGTTTATCTTATCTTAACATAAAAAGTCAGGGTCAAATGCTTCTATCGTTTTATTTTTATTATCATTATTGTCATTACTGATTAATCTGCTAATTATTTTTTGATTAAGTGATACATTATTTAGTCTATAAAAAACTAGTTTATCTCCCCAAGGTGACATCTTGAAACCAACATCCAGAACCCAAAGACATTCAGTTTACAATCATATAAAACTGAAAAAGCAACAAAACTTCACATTAAAGAAGCTGGAACCAACAAATGTTTGGCATTTTTGCTTGAAAACTGCCTTAAACTGTTGTCAACCAGTCAATTAAACTACTAAATGTTTCATCTCTATATTGCGGCCTTACAAACTTAGGAACTGGAGCTGAATGCAGACAGTAGTCAGGACGCGCTTGTCAGAGGTGAAATCGACCAGAGCACATTACATTCTCATGGTAAGTGGGGGAAAAAAGTCTCAAAGCACCACTTGTCAGAAGTCATCACTGGTCTGCAGCTAGATTAACATGCGGGACACCAGCTCTGCATCCCACACCTGCTTGACAACACAACTTCCTGTCTTTGTATAAACGTCATCTGTTGAACACGATATTTGTGTTGTGTGTTTATGTGTGTGTGTGGGTGGGCTGTGTGTGGTAAAAGAGTCATCATGAAAACCCCATAAACCATTTACAAAGGTGAGGAATACGTCACTGAGACGAGGAGGTGAGAAACAGGCAGTAAATACATGCTCCTGCCTCTCTTTGCTTTTCTACACAACTCTTCTATCAACCATACCAAAAGCTCATCTTCTACTTCTTCTTCTTGTCTTTTAAAATTTTATGCGCTATCACATCAGTCTCGAAATGCACTTCCTTCATTGGGAGTAAAGTAGTCTCTTTAATGCAGGAAGCACTCAAATCCTTTCGTATTCTCAGTTTCCTTTTTGCTCTTCTTCCAGGTGTGACTTTTCAAATTCGGGGTGAATGAAATGCAAACCTTGCATATCCAAGGCCAGAAACACAAACTTTCTGCTCCTTTCATTGGCTCCCTCGCTCTAATCTTTGTGAATAAGATCGTAACCTTTTGTGTGCTTCACTGGGTAATTCTCTCTCTAGAGCTGCTTATAAAATCCCGAGCTGGCAAATGATCCGAACGCCTGTTTCCACACGACGATGACACGGAAAATTGACGGATCCGTTACATTAACATTTGAAGATGCATGCGGGAAAGGGAACAGAGAGATGGAGAGAGAGAGAATGAGTGACAGTCCTAACCACCATTTCCCGGCCTTGAGCGCCAGAGTCGTCACCGTCCAAATTAGATTGGGAGGAACACAATTGCCCTAATTTGTGTTTTTCCACAAATTCACCAAGCAATTTCCTCCGCTGAAAAACCCTCATTGACAAAGACATTTTCTCCTCCACTCTGCACTACAGCCATTCATCCGCAGACCTAGAGGGTGATTTAGCCCCTGCTATGGACGACTTGGTGCTTGTTTTGAGCTCTCAAATCTTCCCCGAAAATCTATATTAGAGGAGGGAGATGAATTTAATTATCTGTGCTAACAAAGAGCTTCCTTCTTCTCCCTCCCTCAAATTGCTGGCTCTTGTGGTCAGAAATTGTCTAGTAGATCTGAGATGTATAAAAATGTGAAAATGCGTGTGTGTGTGTGTCTGCATGCTTAACGATCTCTGTCCTTTGCTTTACTCTGATTGCAGTTTCCCTTTTAGCCTTTCTACTAATTTGAGAAAAAAAAAGGACAGATTCTTTAAAATGTGTCGCCTCTTCATTTATTAATAGTTCTTTCTTCTCTTTCCCTTCATTCCTCACTGAGTGCTCTCTTTTTCTTTGCACAATGGAGGCTTTTCAACAGTCTATACCTCGCTCCCTGGTTGGAGACAAGAACCCACTGTTCACACACACACGAAAATACCAGGTCTTATGATTAACAGTGAAAAGCATGGTATCTGTGTTTGACTCTCTCACTGTATCTGCTTAGTCTCTGAAAATACAGTCTGAAGTCAACGTATATACCATTTAAAGGAACAGTCTGACACTCTTCAACCACTCTTATGCCTCTATGCTAAATATGTAACTATAGATAGGAGCAGGTGACTTGAGCCAGGCTTCGTCCAGTGGAAACAAATCTGACTACTAGCACCTCTAAAGGCCAAGAATTATGATAAGATGAACCTTTATTGATCCACAGTGGGGAAATTTGTTTTTTGAAGAAATGACAGAAGTTAGGAAAGTCAAAGATACAAAGTAAGATAAGTACATAAAAAAGGTATATAAAACTAAAATGCAAAATAGAATTTAAAATGAGAGTGGTGTGATTAATAGCAGCAGAGTCAAGTAAGTATGTAAACAGCAAGCACTAGACTGATATTTATTATGATTCAGTGATGGAATCCAGTTTTTGTTTGTATTAATATAGAGATGTAATAGATGTATAATATAAAGCAAGGCCTGCAGCATTCACATGGTGTAGTATAATATAATATGGTGCATAATGATATAGTTAAATTGTGATATCCAATTTGTTTAACCTGTGAAAAAAGTGGTTTTCTTGGGAGCTGTGTGCAGAACTATTTCTTGGCTGGGTGCAGTGAGTTTCTGCAGGTGACTACAGGTGGTGGTAGAGACAGACGCAGCCTAGTTGTTTCCCTCCACTTCCAGTCTGTGTGCAAAGCTAATCTAACATCATATTTGCTGTACAGACATGAGAAAGGTTGCAATATTTTCGTCTAACTCTCAGCAAGAATAAGAATTAGAAGATTTTCCAAAATATCCAGTTAGTCCTTAATGTATACATGTGTAAAGCCTACATCCTGTCTCTGGGGGATATAAATGTACGAATGTGTAAAACCCTCTTCAATTTTTGTGCTATCCGAGACCTGTCTGTGTAGGCAGTGCAGCATTCCAGCCCAGATAAGAAACCCAACCTCTGACCCCTCATGCAGTTCAGCCTCAGGTCAGTACAAGGCTGCTCCTGTCACTCAGATTGAAAGAGAACAACTCAGCAAGTGGTAGAGGGCTGTACATGAGTGTGTGTGTGTGGTGGTAAAGGAGTGGGGGGAGGGTTATAAAAGAAAAAAAGACAAGGGGGGAGAGAATGACAAAAGCAGGGAGGAGAGATGGGGAGCATGAAGTGGGTTTAGACAGGACAATAGGTCTCCGGGTGACATTTGAGCTTTCTCTCTGCGAGAAGGCCAGACTATGGATTTGTGGGAAAAGATTCAGTGGAGGAATCTGTTTTTTTTTCTGCCAAAGAATGAAGCAGATTTAAGGATAAAAGCCTGGTTACTCACACCATTATGTCATAGCTAGCTGCCCCAAATATCCAAGCACTTTAATACCCAAACTTCAAGCATTACGTCAGACTTAGTCTTTGGGCTGTGTCACACAACACAAACACAAAACCCTCTTAAAGGAATATTGAGAAATATTTGCTTTGTTGCCTGGAGTTGGATGAAATACCATTCTCATATCTGTCTGTTCAGTATGAGGCTGGAGGCAGTTAGCGTAGCTTAGCATAAAGACTGGGAACAAGGGGAAACAGCTAGCCTGACTCTGACCAAAGGAATCTGCCTGCCAGCTCACTAGATTTGACTATTTGTGTATCTGTATAAAAACCAAAGTGTAAAAATGACATGCTGCAGTGTTAAGGTGGGTAACGCGTTGGACTATTTCTTTGCTGGGAGCAGTGACTTCCTGAAGGCTTGCCGTCATCGTGAGGATGCTTCTGGCCAAGAAATAGTCTGGCGCTGCAATTTTTACACTTCACTATGGATTGAACAAATAAAATATATCATTTAGTGAGCTTTAGAGGAAGACAAATTTTGTATCTCTAGACTGGTCTGGCTGACAGACATGAGATTGGTATCAATCTTCTCATCTAAATCTCAGCAAGAAACAGAATAAGTGTCTTTCCTACAATGTCAAACTATTCCTGTAACAAAGCAATGCAAACATGGCTGTATATGTGTGTGTTCACATACTTGGCAGACAGCAAACCACCGAAATAAACACAGTCACATGTATCACCTAAAATATTCCACCTCTACTGGCCGCACTGATTTTTTCAATAACCTCGACGTGCATTAGTTTCAATTCACTAATGATTAAAAATGGATTTATAAGCTGGGAATACACACACAACATGGCCCTTTACCTCTTTGTAGTCATCACTGAGGTGGAGGCTGGATGTTTGCCGGGTGACATCATCCACTCCACCACATCCATCCATATTATCCAGCGCCTCCCTCATCCTTCCCTCCCTCCTCGTCTTCCTGTCTTTTCCTCTCTACTCCCCAGTCAGTAGGTTAGTCCAGATCGACTCCCAGGTCCAGTCACTACACATCATATTCCCAGCCAACTCTCTGCCATAGTCTGACATGAGGAAAAAAAAAACCCACTCCTCGACTGGTGGCTTCTTCTTCTCTTACATGTTGTGACACTCTCTCCCACGTCCCTGCACTTTCCTGCACTCGGCTCTCTCCTTTAGGTTTCCCTCTGCCGCTCTGCCTCTCCCACAGGGCTGTGAAAGCACAATGGTCAGAGGTAAGGCCCCTTAGACCCTCCCTACCTTCCACCCTCTGGTCAGGGCGACCTCTCGCAGCCAGAGAGAGGAAAAGAGAGGGAGAGGGAGAAACTCACACTGCTGTTTTTTTTCCACTTTCACGCCCTGACGTGAGGACAGCAGCTGCTCTTTGGAAAGAGACACCTCAGCCATGGGCTAGCCACAGTGTGTGTTTATGTACTTGTGTTGTGCGTGCCTGTGTGTGTTTAGATACGTCCTGGTGGACACTATCTATCGGTGTCTATATTTATTCTCCCTCTCTTGCACACTCCTTTCTGAAATGTTCCTTTAAAGCCTCCTAACCCACTAATCTAGAAAGGCTTATGATTCTGGGTGTGTTTGTGAGAGAGATTAACTTAAAATGTAGATTAGTCTACATATTTGAGGCGAAATGAATGTGAAAGTGTGTGTGTTTATGTAACAGAGGAGGTAGTGTGCTCCCTTCCTGCTAAGGTAAAAATAGTGTCTGGGCTCCAAAGCCAGCAGCCCCACAGCCCCGGCCAGCTAAATAAACCCTGACTGAGCACAATGGACCATTAGTCTGGCACACACACACACACACACAAAGTCACTCACTCACTCGCATACACAAAGATTGCTTGTGCCTTGTATCAGTGACTTACATTTTCAATCCGAGTTCTCCACTGTGTGTAATGATCTCATCTTAGTGAGACGTTATCGACCCGTGACTCATAAATTTGTCATAGCCGTCCAGACAGAAAATTATGTCCACATATTCTGCAGCCGAACATGACTTCACACAAACCATACACAATAACCATGGGAAGGAATTGGAAAACCATTACCATGTTCAACTGGAAATGAACTCAATAATTCAAGCGCAGCGAAACAGGGGATCACATTTTGACTGTGTGATGATTAAATGGAAAGCACATCGGTGATTATTTCTGTCTTTCTCATTAACCAGCTGATTATTTTTTTAACTGGTTTATTACCTCTGAATTGTCAGAAAACACACAATCACGATTCCCCCAGAGCCCAGCGGTGACTTCTTCAAAATTGCTTCTTTTTTCTGACTAACAATCCAAATCCAAAAGATATATCAATTTAAAAGGAAATAAAACAGAGAAAAGCAGAAAATCCCCATATCAATGTAGAAAAGCACAACAGCTTTTTGTGTATGTCTCAGTAGAACAGAGTAACGAAAACTGTCATCAGAGGCTGGCAGAGAAAACAAGGTTAGAATCTTAATCTTGTTGTCTTATTCTTTGATGAGATTTTCCTGATTTGAAGCCTCATACTGCTAATTTCAGACTATATGTAAATCGTATGCAGCCAGTTAGAGACAAAATTGATGTATTTTAGAGGTTTGGTTATTTTTTTTTAAGTTAAAAGAAAATGTAATCAATGCACAAACACACACAGCTTGATGTGGGGTTGGAATAAAAAAAATATTATATCTAGAAAATTACGGGAGGTACAATCTCTGAACCAATCAACTATAGTCTGAAGTGATTTAGTCTTTGGGGGCAACGGCCAAAGCTCCTCTTCCATGCATTGTCACTGTTTACAGTTTGATTAGCAACTTGAGAAGTGAAGATGAAGATTGCCTTCAATACAATTTTGTTCTCCAGACGAACCATTTACGTGCATGCAATCAAAGCCTGCTCAAACATGGTAGTCACTACAAATGGAAACCAGAATACGTTTGATACCAAAGTCTTCATATGCAGTGATCTGTTTAGAGGGATTACTGGAACTACCACTACCACACTTTATTATACTAAACTGAAACAATGGCACTGTCATAAGCCTTGGCGAAATACACAATGTTTTAACCTCAGCCTTATGCAGACAGAAGGCTTTTAAAAGTCCTGTACTGTCTCTTTCTCTCTCTGAAGCATCAAACTACCTGCGGACCGATTCACAGGATGAATCATACCAAATAGTCAGAGATCTAACGGGAAGACAGGGATATCAGATAAGAAACAAAATATCCAGCCAAGGACAAAGGGGTATACAAGTGAGATGAGAGGAGAAAGACAAGAGGGAAGAGAACGTCAACGGATACTGATGAACATGAGTCACATTCATCTGTTACTCTGCCGAGAGAGAGAGAGAGAGAGAGAGAGAGAGAGAGAGAGAGAGAGTTAGACAGCGAGGATGAGAACAACGCCAGAGAATCACAGATGAAGACAGTTGGGGTATAATGCATTTGCATGATAGCATCAAAGAGCATTTGAACAGACACACACACACACACACACACACACACACACACACACACACACACACACACACACACACACACACACTCACAGACACATGCATGCACTCACAAACACACACACACACACACACACACACACACAGGGGTTAAATGAAAAAATAGGAAGTGGGTTTGATTCAGCGTTGATCCCTAAGGATTATGGGTAGAGTACAGCGAATTGTCTAGCTGTCTCCTGAATCCACCCACGCTGGACTGCTGCTGCTGGGGGACAACACACACACACACACACACACATGCCAATAAAACTGCTGTTAGTTGTGAGCCAGAGTGGTATGTTTGGGGCTGAAGGGTGGGGCACAATCTGCTTCATTACTGAGGCTGACTTCATACTGAAGGTGAAGTCAGAGCTGATTCAATTGGGATAAAAGGCTGACAGACAGAGGCTACCTGGGTTATCTATGCAGGGGAAGCCAGCAATGGGATTCCACAAACACCCACACACATTTGTGCACAAAAGCGTAGCCTCAATCTCAGTTCAAGGGCAAAGACTGGGGACGGTTCCAGCTGCGTATCTGAGACGTACACACAGGTTAATAACTGTGACGCTTGACTGTGGGGTCAGCTGAGAGAGCAAACAAACAAGAGAGAGAGAGAGACAGCGAGAAAGAGACACACACACACACACACACACACACAGAATGGCTTATTGTTCCAAGTGAACAGAGGGAGACTGTGGGAGAGAGGGTTCCTGGCACCTCGTGTAAGCCTGGGATCCAAGGCCAGTGGCGCTGAGTCTGTGTGTGTGTGTGTGTGAGCATGCATATGTCTGATACCTACACCCGTGATGCACTCACTCTTCATTATCAGCCTCACTTCATGTTTTCTTTATAAGTTTCTGTATCTGCACACACTGCTCCATAACGTCTATGTGTGTGTGTGTGTGATATTACACCACCAGCTCACATTTACTGACACACTGGAGAGGAATGCAACAGACTGTGATCTGGTCTTATTCTGGAGAGCAGGAGGAAAAGAGCGGGGGCTGCTTCCACAGCAACGTGGTGAGAATTTTTCCATGCTGATGCTCTGTGTTCCAAACAAATTGGAGCACGGGGCGGCCCATCGGGAAGCCCGCTTATTCAGAGGCCAGTGTTTGAGGGAGCTGAAGTTTGGGCAAATTGGATAATATTAGGACAAAGAATATGCTTGTCTTAAAGGAAAGAGACGCTGGCTGCGCCAACAAGGTCAGATATAGAGACCTTAATCATGTGATCACAAGTTCCATATACATCACACCTCTAAACTACTACTTATTACTTACTTTGCCTCTCTATATGCTGCAGCTTAATATGACCCAAAGTCTGTATCACAATTTCAATATTTACCTCAACAGCATTAGATGTAACAATAATTCTTTTTTTTGAATATATTAGTTCATGACAGTTCCTTTCTTCTGCATTTTTGTATTAACACCAGTGTCCAAATGAACGTTTCTGGTGCATGCTCTAATAACTTCCTGCCAAACTAGACTCATTTATTACGTGAATAATTCCATACATTCGGTTTATTGTCCAGCCGTATCGATCTCTTATGTCATTCTAGCTCGATCCATCAGCGGCATCTACTGTACAGCTAGTCCTCATTTATAATTCATCAGGCCACACCTCATATACTGTTACACCGACATGGGAGCTCTCCTTCGCCTCTCTTCAGTCGAGCATGAAAAACTGCATGAGCTTGCGGACACATATGCATAACATACATACACATAAATCCTCACACACATACTATACAGCGTGCGTGACGGGATTCACCGTTCAATCAGAGTTCCCAGGGCCTTGGCACGCTGACAGCCTTCCTACGGCCGGGATGACACACTGTGGCCAAGCTGATAAATCTCAGCATCACCCTTCAGCCTGCCGGGTGCTGCTACAAGATTTATAGATTTACATGAGAACCTGAAAACAGGATGACATATTGAGATCTAGTAAACACACTGAGGAGCAGCGTGCTCTTAGCTCACTGAAGCACTTAACAAAATGAAGAGCAGCATTAAGATGAAGAGGATGGCTGCAGTAGATGATTTAATGATGAAGATCTTTTTTGACATTTTGGCCTCTTGGTTTATTCGCAAAATCGACGCGGCTTAAATCAATAGATGGGGTTGGTCGACGATGGGTCAAAACGATCGCTATGTTGGTTCAGTCTCTGACTTAATTGGCTAATGGTTTGTGACATTAAGTGGAAGCGTGCTTTAACATGACGAGGAGAGCAAAGAGGGAGAGACAGATTCCATGTTTCAAAGACAGGAAGACGAGGACCACACCTTCATTAAAGCAGAGGAAAACATAACCAAAGTAGATCAGAGACATGGTCTGTCCCAAGACACAAACAGAAACAAGGGACCACCCTGCCCTGCCCACCTCCATCTTTCTCCACCTTATCTGTTTACTCCTTGTTCATTTCATGCCCTCATTAAACTCCTTGTTCCCTTTCCTCCTCTCCTCTTCCTTCCTTCATTGCACTTTGCTTCTTTCCGTCCCTCGGTGTGTGTGTGTGTGTGTGTGTGTGTGTGTGTGAGGGGCGCTATCTGCCTGCTGGTTGCCAGGTTACCAGTCTAATTGAGGGGCCTCTGGAGAGTCGATGCTATCAGAGGCTGAACCCTCTGTTCGGCTTACCGCTCTCATTCTTTCTGATATTCGCTCCATCTCTCTTTTCTAGTACATCCCATGCAATAAACTTTTCCCACTGCCTTCCCTTTAAATTCCTTAAATTGAACTGATGTCATGTTTTTCGAGTCTCAGTCTCATTGTGCTCAGCCGGTGCTGTCAATACTTCATCTGCTGTCTCCATGAGCCCTGTGGCGTCACCTTTATTTACTGCTCTTTCCTTCCATCTTTCCCTTGCTCCATCCAGCTTTTATCCACCATGAAACATGGCAGACAATCCTTATCCCGTTACACAACTGTTCTCTCACCCACAGAAGCACAAATCCGCGCCCCCCTGACATGCAAATAAAAACATGTACAACTTGCGCCAAGATTACAATAAATGTTTTGTTAGATGATTTGAGTCTTTCTGTGGTCTTCTAATCTCAAAAATCCTAAACCAGAGACCTCAGGGCAGTTTATTAATTCCCAAAACCTAATCTCAGGCATTAGGAGGATGTGCATGAAACTGACAAGAGATCAGCTTTTATAAATGTTGATAATGCCGCAGAGTTGAGCACTTGCAATGATAGCACCCGGCTCGAAGCCCTTCAACTAAGCTGTAACTGTAAGAATACATGAAAAACATCTGTAGATCAATCACTTTTTTTTCAATGCATACACTGAACATGATACTCTAGTTAAACCCAAAAGAAATGTTGGACATTGGACTTTCAAGTTCAATGATGCATGTTGATAAAAGACTTGAAGTGCACCCAGAAGGCCCATCTATTTCTCTAGGATCCTCATGTTTCCTTCTCATCACTTCCTCTGCAGCTTTTTTGTGCATCTACACTTGCTTCTCCCCATCAAAGACGCTCCATATTTCCCCCCCTCTATGCCTCCCCTGGCATATTCAGCTCATCTCTTTCGCCTTTCATCTACCTCTCTGCTTGTTCCCACTCTCCATCTCCACTGCATTGCAGACTTTCTTACCCAAGCAGAGCTGGTAATAGAAAAGCGAATGTACAGCTGTGATGTACTGGCTTTCCTTTAATCATGACTGCTTCATTCCCCCCAATTCCTCGTTAGACAAAGTGGGACACTGCTGTCACATGTCCCAACAGGATCACACATAAACACACATGCACACATATACACACCCCTCCGAGCCACCATTCACATTTCCATTCCCCTTATCACCATGCTGTCTGCACCACGCACTGATTTACATGCATCCTGTGCATGAAACTCACAGTGCAGAATACATTTCCACACACGCAGAGTTCAGTCGTGACACTATAAACTTGCAGTTACATGCACACCTCATGCCTCTTTGACGTGGATTGATGAGGCTGGACGAGGAGGAGGTGGAGGGGAGGCAGGACATTATTCCCTTGAGTCAAGTGCTCTCTTAGCAACCAGCCAGCCATCAGATTCACAACACACGCACGTAGCACGTAACCACGGAAGACAGAGAAATACTCCTACACAAATCTGAGTCTTTGCAATGACACACAACTCCTGCACAGGTGCAACAGTCTCAGAGTTTCAACACGACATTTAAGGATTGATAATAAACTGAACTGGGGAGATAAAAGATGATATTCACACAATCAAGGAAGCAACAACAAAATCAACACGGCAAAGAAATTGATAGTTAAATTAAATGAATGCAATGTGTCATGTATCTCAGAGAACTACCTGGTAAGAACAGTTTTCCTGGTGGACCATCTTTCACAGCATCCTAGAGCGGAGCTGGCTGAGCTGTGGGAACAGGAGCGGGACTGGGACAAGATTCCCAGCCCTGCAGTGGTATTCCAGCAGAGAGGAGAGGAGGGATCCCACCCAGTCCTTGATCCGAACTCAAACAGAAATCAATTCTCCTGCTTGCCAGTCGGCTCGGTCTTCACCTTCTGCTTTCTGCCTCTGTTTTCTGCTCTGTCTGTTTGCTGAGAGAGAAGGGCAGGGTCTGATCGCTGCTTCCCCAAAGCCAAAAGAGGGAGGGGAGCGAGAGGACTGGAGGAGGGGTGTGAGAACGAGAGAGAGCAAGAGAGAGGGAGGGAGGGGAGCAGTGAAAAGCAGAGAGTACGCTCCCTGTCGCCTTTCTCTGTCTGGTTCGGACTGAAAAGGGGGAGGAGCTGCTGGGCTGAGTGTATACAGAGCCGGCCAGTGGGGAGAGGGGACGGTGGAAAAAGAGAGGAAGAGAGTGAGGTTGGGTCAGGGTCGGCATGTCATTCATATGGAGTCATGCCAGACAGAGAGGAAGAGAAGGGTAGAGGAGTGACTTTCTTCTTTAACCTCTATCTTAATCTATTTCTGTATTGCATTTGAAGGCAACAATGACAGGAGGCTGCAAACCTAAAACTAAAACAGGGGCCTGGTATCGAACAGTTTTAGCACCAAGGATCCGAAAAAGTCAAGTATCAAAAGATGGCATTTAATCACTGGTCAGATTGTTCCTGATTTAAACCAAGAGTAAGTCAGTTTCAACAGCTTTATTTTGATAAAGATGCGTGAGTTTGTGCCTCACTGTGTAAAACTACACAGAGTGTGTGGACATGTACATCTTCCCCTCATTCTCTGTTTGTCTCTTTGCAGGATTATAATCTCACAGTGGCAGATGGCCGGGCTATAATCCACACACAGGCCAACCTACTCAGATAATCTCTCTCTTCTCCATCTCTCCATCCATTCCTCTATCCTGACCTCTACCCACTTACTGTCATAAATCCACGTCTTTGTTTTCGGGTTTGTCCACGATTTTTGTCCTCACTGAGATGTAAACATCTGTCCTGCTTCTTGAGATTTTTTTTTGCATTTGGGCATTCTTGCATAATCTGAGCAATCAATTGATGATGCATTAATCAAGTCAATTTTATCAAAACAAGCCAAAAATACAAATAATAAATTTTCATCAAAGGACTTTACACTGTGTACGGCATCCAACACCTTCTATACTTAGACAATTGATTCGAATAATGAAAAACTCCTCTGCGATATGTCTACGTTTATAAAATGTCAGAAAACAGCAAAAATAAAAATAAAAAAAAATAAAAAAATAAAAAAATTGATAAAAAAAATGCCCTTTTCAATTTCTTGCTTTTGTAGATCAATGGCCTGAAACAAATACATCTTCTATTTACAAAAAAATCAAACCAAACCAAATCATCATATTTGAGAAATTGTAATAACATTTTTGGGGCATTTTTTTCTACATATTTAAAGAATTCATCACTTATCAAAACTTTAAATTCTATTGTTCAACTAATTGGTTGATTGACTATACATTTCAGCACAAATCCACCTTTCACATTAAGTTTGATTTTATCCACAGGCACTGCGTTTATTTTCCTCTTCTCTCCCATTAAAGCAGTGCACCAGCTTTGCACCAGAATGTGGGCAATGTGGCATCCTGATGCAGTAAAATCATACATCTGTTTCAGCTTTCATTTCTGTCTTTTTTTGGCAAGGTAGCCAGCTACACACACACTTCCTGTTATCTCATCTCTCCTCTCAGGCCAAATCTCTCTATCCGACATTGATCTCTGTTGGGTGACGCTGCTTTTCCCCCGATAAGACCACTCTTGGGTTTAATGACCTGGAAGTGGATCGATGAGCTCCCTGCTCTGATCTCTGCGTTGAGCCCGCACATCGCTGGCTCTGCTGTGGCGTTCTGCGTGGTGCCCAGCTGGGGCGGATTGGAACAGCGCCCATACTGTCACACTAACCTTGGATATAATTATCTGAGCATGACATTGACCTGTGATAAACTTGTTTTTCTTACAGTGGAAGATACTCACTGGGCCTCATAAAAGCACTCTAAAGCTTATGCTGACTTTATAGGCATACAGTAAGTATTGGGAGAACAGTTAAGCCAAGCGATTAATGGCAGAGAGATTAAAAAGTGTCTGGTGAAGAGAGTCAAACATAAGGCAAGTCGATGGATCTTTTCTTCAGTTCCATCTAATGTTGCCGGATATGTTTAGTTATCTGTTTGCTAAGACATTACTAGATAAACTGATGCAGCGGAAAAAGGATTGTTGCATTAAATTGGCTTTGGTGTCTACTTTCTGCCCTCTAGTGATCACTGGATAATTACTGGTGACTTGTAGTGGATTTTTGTTATGCAGCACAATCACATGTGAATCAGATGCTTAAACTCTTCAATTTGGTTCCAAATATAGACTCAAATTGACTGTTTAAAGTTGTTTGTATGCTTCAGCTGAAGTGCTACATCTGAACCCACTTCTATCTTCACTATAAGCTTCTGAACTCCAAAAAAGTTGGGACGCTGTGTAAAACGTAACTAAAAGAGAATGTGATCATTTGCTAATCCTTTTCCCACATATACTCAATTGAAAACAGTGCAAAGACAATATATCTAATGTTTTGTCTGATCAACCTCATTGACTTTTGTAAATATATTCTTATTCTGAATTGGATGGCAGGAACACATTTCCAACAAGATGAGACAGGAGAAACAAAAGACTGTGAAAGTTGTGGACTGATCCAAAAACACCTGTTTGGATCGGTCCACGGGTAAACAGGTTCATTGGTAACAGGTGATAGTATCATGATTGAGTATGAAAGATTCATCCTGGAAAGACTCAGTCGTTCACAAGCAGGGATGGAGAGAGGTTTGTCAAACACATGACTGCATAAAGGAGATTAATATGTGGACTCAGAAGCACTCTCTCAGAATCGGGGGGTGTACTAGCTCCAGTTAGATCTTTACAGCCTCAGCTTGAATACAAATGCTCTGGACTGATTTCTATTTCTGATGCACATGCGCACTAAGGCAAGTGCACACATGCACAGGAGCAAAGAAAGACATTGATGTTGAACATCTGTGAGCCGTGCTTTGATATAAGAATCCCCTGTTTCTCTCCTCTATAACCATGGCAGCAGTCACAGTGACACCCCCCGCTGACCTTCACAGGCTTACAATCTGAGTCATAGCACAGGTGGAGACGGAGACAGCACCTCCTTATCCACACTGGAGCAGAAAACAATATCTGACACTATCCAGACTACAGAGCGTGTCGCCGCTGATTCTTAAATTATACGAGCATTAGCCACGTTAAACCAACAAACTCCAATAACTGTGATTATGTAAGTGGCCTAAATCAGCACAAAGAAGATTCAGAACAGAGATTATTAACTGGAGACAGGAGGAGACAACAGGCAGGCAGACTGCAGTTAAGCCTCCCACACACTGGCCACATTAGGAGATGTTCGTCTGGGTGGCGTAAATCTCAGAACCCAGAGACAAATCTGCCAAAATATAGCTGTATGCTGATTCTAATAGCAAACTTCAGCAGCGGTATGTAATTTATGCCTGCGTGGAGCGGGAGAGAACGCAGCTATGTGTGTCACCCTCGCTGCGAGGGTGTGTGCCACGAGCCCCAGAGCAGCTTGTCAGATCCTCGTTCTCATCCCAATCAAAACAGCACTCGTGTGGAGGCTCGGTGTGTGTTTAACTCTGCTACGTGGGCTTATTTATAGATGCAAACAGAAATAACGGATACCTCATCATAATTCTGCTGATAACGCTGTAGTTGACTCTACTAGTGGGATACAAAGAGAGACAGAGCTGAACAGGATAATGTAGGTGGTGAATAATGTCCTGTAACTCTCTGCATGGCTCATGGAAAAAACAGGATTGTCAGTCATGCTGCGACGCCTCCTCCCCTTCTCCGACAAACAGCTTGCCCTCTCTCCTCTTCGCCTCCTTGCCATCTCCCCCCCTCCTCTCTCTCTCTCTCTCTCTCTCTGGCCTTTCAGTGTAGCTACATTTGCTTTTTTCTTTTTGCCACTTTTCTCCATTGTCCTCCTTCCCTTCCCTTTCTTCCCGTCCACCTCCCTCTCCTTCGCAGCAGGAAGAGGGGAGCACAGATGCTTTTAGTGAGCTGACATTTTGTGCCAGTGTAAAAACACTGCATAGCAAAGCAGGTTGGCTCAGTGTTAGGGCCAGATTCTGGCAGTAATGAGCTCACTCTGACAGGGAGGAACTGATGTGGAAGGCCACAGAGTGCATGTGTGTGTGTGCGTGTGTGTGTGTGTGCATGTGTGCATGGTCTTATGATCAGCCACCAGAGGTTGCTCTAATGAGGACTGTTTGCAGTCGGTGGTGGAAAGACTGAGCATGCTGTGACCACCAGGCTGTATTAATATTTGTCTCACATTTTAAACGCGTCAACAAATGTGTGTACCGACTGAGTAAATGACTGACTGACCACCAATTACACTTGACGAAGTAGATGAAGAAGCAGGAGTTGTGAGTCACGGTGAATAATTAGCAGAGGAGATGGACTACATGTGCTTCTTGTTGTCTTGACTACAGAGAAAAAATTGGAGCAAAAACGGAAATCATGAAAATGTGGAAAAGAGCTGACTTTAGTTGAGAGCTAAAAAAAAAAAAAAAAAAATACTCGATTACTTTACAGTTTAAATATTAGTCCATTAATCAATTTGCTGCAACAGTCTCTGAATACAGCTCTTGAATATTAAATCAGATATTTAGATTTGATTTATTTGTTTGTGTATCTTTGTGCTTTGAACTGTTGTTTGGACTGTGTGTGTGAAAAATTTTCTTTCTATTTTCTGACATTTTATAGTTCAAAATGACTGAGTAGTCAAAAATAATTGAGCAATTAACTGATAATAGAAATAACTGTTGCAGATATACGTTAATAATTTACCTGTTTTTCTAATGCCAGAGGAATCATAACCAATTATTTTGATGTTTATAGCAATACTATCGATAATGATGATAATAATTTACATTTAACAAGTGAAAATGAAAACTCCCCTCTTCCAGCTTCTCAAATGGAATGATCTGCTGCCTGATTGTTTTACATGATACCTGATTGAATATTTTTGGAGTTTTGGACAAAACAAACGATGTGAAAAAGAAAAAGAAACTAATCAATAGAGCCTCATTTTAGTCTGAAGGAATGATTACTCTTGTGTTACGAGTATGTGAGGAGATAAGAGTTACAGCAACAGATGAAGCTCTCTGCATGACATGGCACAGTCAGTCTCTCTCTCTCTCTCTCTCTCACACACACACACACACACGCACACAGAGCCACACGAACAGACGGCTTAGATAACACAGAGTCAGAAACGTGGAGGCAAAAAAAATGCCCTTGTTTTGTTGGGCTCTGTGTGGGTGTGCAGACATGATTTAAACATGCCTCATATTTTTAGCCCGATATAAACAGACCAAGATCACAACCCACTTCTCTGCCTCTCACATACACACACACCCAAACACACATGCACAGTCTATAATTAGGAGCAGAGAAGAGCAGTGTTTCGTGTTTCAGCTCCACCCAAATGAGCACACACGTCCACACAAGCACACACACACACACACACACACACACACACACACACACACACACACACACACACACACACGCACACACACAACACAGGCCACCGTGTGTGTGTGTGTCTGACTTTATTCCTCCGACAACAGACAGCAGAGGTGATGGATAGGACTTTAAAATCCTTCACTGCTTGGAAAACATAAACCCTGTTTCTCAATTTCCAGCTCTCACTCTCTTTTTGTTGCCTTCTTGCAATAAACCTTTAATTTTTTGTTCCTTTATCTGCTTCGACCCCGTTCTTACTTATAAAGCCGGCCCGTGTGCGAGTGTGCATTTGTATGTGTGTATTCGGCTCTTAGAGGCCGTCTCCTCGCTGCTACATAAATCCCCATTTCCTCCACAGCACGCTCTGCCACTCATGGCCCGCGCCCCCTCTTTGATAGTTTTTCATAGGGTGGAGAAGGGGAGCCAGGCGGGGGGGGGGGGGCAACAGTCTCCTGCTGTACTTTGGCTGTGTGAGAACATTAGGCTATAATGCTTCCTGACAGCTTGAGGAAGAGGACAATTAGCAGGGAACAGGAGTGGGAACGGTAGTGAAGGACAGGAGATGTCTGGAAGGAAGGAAGAAGAAAAGAAGGTGGAGATTTCCAACTGTGCAGTAGCATAATTTTGAGGGAACTGAGCGGACTTCCATGTCCTTTTAACACATGCTGAAGAGAGGTTTGTCTCTCAGGTCTCGGTGAATCATGGGTGAATGAATCAGAGGAAGGGTGTGTGACTTTTTGTGTGTCGATCAAGATGATCAAGCAAACATTGGTGGAACGTGTAGCTGCAGGCTGCACCTTTTCACCACAAAACAGTTATCGTAGCAGCATCTCCGATCTGATTCACCTGCAACGCATTTGCCTCGGTGACATCACTCTGGATCATTAAACACACTAAAATCCTCATTAACCTTTGGACCTAAAGTGACCATACAGGACATCCTAGCGTCATTATTACTCATCAACACAAATCCAATTGAATGTTTTCGTGTTTGTTTATCCGCGCAGGTGAGGAGACTTTATCAGGCAGCTGATTAAACTGTACTTTGACACCAGATATGAGCAGCACCACTCCTGTCTCAAACTGAATAACCCCTGGTATTTCTTCGATGTTTATGTTTCCCCTGGTTACAGCTTTGACAGCGCCCACTCGCCAGCAGGTCAATCTAAATAGAGCTCTGACTTTACCGTGTGTGCTCCAAAACAAGGTATAGTAGACGAGTGACATCAGCCACAGTTGAAGGCCGTGCTGGGCTCCTCAGTCACTTCAACAACAAACGCTAGTATATATACATAGTTTACAGTTTGCCAGCGGGCGCATTTGACCGATTGAGCCAGTTGAACCGCCGGTGGTGAGAGAGCTAACTTTTACCCATTTAAGGTAGTTTGTTCCAATGTTTTGCTTCTGCCTTTTCTTTTCTTCTTCCACAAGCATAAGCCCACAGGCTGCCAAGGCCAGTGCACAGCGAAGCCTTCCAGTGCCAGCTGCGCCTTCTAATCTGACTGATTCTCTGTTTGTATTTCAAGTGTATATAAGAAGACCCTCTGTGCAAATTTATTGGCCTCTTTTGTTTGTCTTTCTCAAGTGCTTTTGGATTTAGCAACCTCCTTGTTTCCTCCATGCAGGTGTTTGTGCAGAATCTACATGCAGTTGCCAATCAGTCTTTGTGGTGTGTGTGCAAGTGCAAATTTTAACAAAACACCTGAGGTATCCTTAGGAAGCACCAACATTTTGATCAGTCAGGTTTTGTCGCGGCTCGTTCTTTAAAGCTCGGTGTGTCACGCACTCTCTCAGCACCTCAAGGTAAAAGAACATTCAAAACAGGTGTACAGTCGAGCACAAAGCTTTGCCTATTTAAAGCTGGATTCAAATACACGTGCGCTGCATATTTGATGATATTCTTTCTTTTGCCAGGCAGCAGCCCACATATGGTCAGCCAGCTTGAATCTGCTCTTTGTTAAAGGGTCACACAGAACGTAGGTCTGAGGGAAACTGAGATGCATGGATGGATGTGCAGCTGGCTCGACTTCATGTTCCAGTCTCCACACATTTAACTTTTCTGTTAGATATAAACTCAAAAGACAAAATGTCACAGCAGAGGAATGTAGTGCCTCAGGCTTTAATTACACGTGGAGGCTATTGCCAAAAAAATATCTTTAACTTTTAGTCTGAATGTTCTGAGGTTTTTGTTTTGGTTTGACAACAGCCACATCACACATGGATGTAATGTTAAAGAGTCAAACCTGACAGAAAGCACATTTTCACAAGAGGTCATATTATGCTTTACCTGAGTTAAGTGCCCGACTTGCTGTGAGGAATCCAAGGTTAAGCTGAGAAGAAAAATACTCCACTGATAAAAAAAAGAAGAGAAAAAAAAACATCTACCAACACTGGCAGACTGTCAGGATACCCTGAGAAGAAAAAGATATCCTTTGTGATTTAGTGAGGTGAGTGTGTGCATGTGTGTGTGGACTAACAAGAGGTAGAAAACGGCTTGACTCTAAAGCAGAGGCGGTGCAGTGCAGTGCAGTGTGTGTGTGTGTGTGTGTGAGGGCCGGGCGTGTTTCAGCTGGTACCGGCACATGCATGCACTGACACACACATAAAACAGTGGTTAAGCTAAGGGGGCTGAACCAGACACCAGAGCCTCAAAGACTGGTCTCCACACCTGGCAAAAGCCCTGCCCCCCATCTCTGAAGCCTCCTCCCTCTTCCTACTCATATATATGTCGACTACTCCTCCGACTTACCGCCCTTTTTGGCTCGCTCAAACCACAACTGATCCCACAGCCCTTCTCTCACCTCCCTCCTCCACAGGTTCTTTCTGATCCCACCAACCACTCACGACCTTAAAGGTTTGCCACTCTCCAAAATTCAGACTCCCCTGCTTTGTTTCCCCATGCAGGACCTAACTTGTGCCTATTTATATCCACTCTAACTGCACTCCAGACCTCTCAAACCCTACAATTTCCTCCCTCTCCTACCCTTCGGCCTCGGTCCCTCTACGCTGCACAGTCTGAGTACGGGGAGAAGGTAGTAGTTAGGGTGTTAGTGGAGGGTGGCGAGCACAGTTCAACTGCTGAACTCGTACATAATCACAGAGCAGCGAGTGGAGAGAGGGAAACAGAGGAACCTCCGCCTTTGCTCTTTTCTCTAAGATCCATCTGCTTCTTTGTCATCCTTTTGTTTCCTACAGCCCTTGACTCCGTTTCTGGGGCAGGCCGCTACACACTTGTACAATTTGGTTCAACTCTTGGCCTTTTCACTGTTTATATGTTATGGTGCACTTGAGCAGCACCTTCCTATTAAGTAGATGTTCATTGTACTGTTGCTTCCTCTGAAGGCTGGAAACAGACAAAGGTGAATCAACCACATCTGTCCTAACAGTGCTGAGATTATACATTCAGGAGCTGTCCATCTTTTTACAAGGCAAATGGACTCTTGGCGATCTGTAATCTCACATGTAACAAAAATTATGTGGTAATTTATGCCACTTCTAACTACATTAATTAGATAATTTTGTAGTGCATTTACATAAAGCTGGGAGATTTGCAAGAAGCATACTTCAAAAAAATTAAAATTTATGCAGCACAGGAGTTTTTTTCTCCTAGTGTGACTCAAGCTCCAAAAACAAGCATCCTGCATATCCCATAATGCAACTTGATACAGTCTTTCCATTAGACCTTTTAAAACTCCATCCACACAGATTTGAAAGATTTTATACCATCAGGGGTTATTTTCTCAGACTGCAACAGGCATGTTTTCATAGTCAACTGATTCAGATGTGTGAAATTGGTGGAATTCACCTTTAAAACAGTGCCAGTACTTGAAAAGACAGTCCTGCGGGGCACAGATAAGATGGGTAGACTGTAAAGACAATCACTGTTGTGAGTGATGTGAATGGATTTTTTATTGTATGGAGAGAATATGTAAGGATTTGCAGGGGGTTTAGGGGCTATGTGGGGCTTAATCTTTGTACTGGACTGTATGAATATGTATACTGTAGATTTCACAGATGTCAGAAAGCATTAGTGAGTCACAATCTGTATCTCAAAATGCTTGATATTGTACTATGCATTCAGGCAATAAATGCTCTGGCATGATTAGGATAAATTCAGATCTCTGTGTGTGTGTGTGTGTGTGTGTGTGAGAGAGAGAGCTCTTCTCTGTAATTTTAAAGTAGGAGTGGTGCTGCAGGTCTCAGCACAGACCCTATCTTTATAACCACAATTTGCCCATGGGGTGTTTTTAAATTGTGTGAGTAAGTCTGGGTGTGTGCACTGTGAGATTGAAAAAGAAATAGCCTGTAGGCATGAATTTAATGCTTTTCACGTATGCACCTCAGACAAGGCACAGGTAGATTTCTGAGTATGGCTGCCTATATATATGCAGACGGACCCCATCTCTGCCTTTTTCACCTCAAGACCGGCTGGGAAGAACAATATTATTGTTTACCTTCCAGGGGTGCGGAGCTAAATGGAGGGTTAGGGTAGCGTTACCCTGAGTGTACTCGAGGTCCCTGTGGGCCCCTCTCTGCCACACGACTCATAGTTCATTCGAAACAAATTACAGACAGGTCAGCGTGGCCCTCATCCTCATGAATCCTCCTGACCTCACACCCACAGCCTGCAGGTAGATGCTGAAATTACAGCAACCAGAAACCACACCCTACCTAAACACACCTGCACCAATGTGACTGGTTCATTGATGCAAAAATGAAACATGTAGGATAAATAATGTTTTTTTATGGTACAGACCAGTGCCAAAGATTTTGTGGTAATCTACAAGCAGACACTGCATGGTGAATAAGCAATGCAACTCTACTACATGTGTGTTTAAATAAAGCAGAAGGAATAGAACAGTTTTTGAGCTTCGTAATAGAGTGGAATCACTTTTTCCATTTAACTCTTCAATTACTCAAATGTGGACCTATTCCTGTCAGACCTGTCAAAAGTGGCGAAGATATGGACAGGACAACAGAAAGAGGTCTCAGTGCTAGTGACTGTGCATCCTGTGTGTTTTTAGCTCACATTGCCTGATCCATATTTCAAAAACTTCCTACATGCAAGTAAATGTGTTTATGTGGTGTACCGTAGCCGCTGCATCCGACTGGAGACTGACTAAACCGGTCTCCAGGCACAAAGCGACCACCACAGATTATTAGCTCTGAGCTTCAGTGTGCGTCCCGTCTTTCTGAAAGCACAGATGCTTTTGAAGCTCTACTGAAGCATGAATATCTCCGTCCCTCCGGAGCCCCGCAAAACATCCCAGACAGACAGACCCCTCCATACACGAACACACGCATCATCTCGCTGGTGGGTCCCGCCTGAGTGGATGGCTAAATATTTAACTCCATTTTAAAAGCACCAGCCTCCTTTTCCTCCTGGGTGTCTGCTAAGTCCTGTAAATTTAAGAATTAAGAAACTCAGACGGCCCCTGACACAGAAAGACACCGGGACTGTCTTATGGGAATGTCTCACTTTCTAAAATGACACTTGACTTCTTTTGTACTCTTGTTAGCAGGTTAGAAGAGGGGAGCACACTAACACATGTCTGCAACGTTTCTGTAAACTCTACACCACTTAAATGATTTAAGAGTGGGATTGTGCAGGATATGAGCTCTCGTCTTCTCTGGTATATCTCTTCTGCTCCCTGCTCAGGTGGGATTAAACGGCAATTTCCAATTTCTTATCTACACGGAGCCATCAGAATCTGAGGCCCCCCTTTTTTTCTGAGGGTTAGTTTTTTCTTGTAATAGGAGAGACAGTTGGAAGCTGTGGCACTTTATCACCATCAGGACCAGGCTATCTCTATCTACCACACCAGGCCTTGTGTACGATAGCTTCATGTTCACACATGTGAGGCACCAGCAGAGACACAGAATGAGTCTGCTTTGAAGAGCATGTGTGTGTGAGTGTGTGTGTGTGTGCAGAAGACAGAGGTTGCATGTGGAGACAGAGGCTCTCTTTCAAGAGATTTTCCTCCACACAGGTCAATTATATCACAGTCCACTGCCTGGGGGGAGAGTGAGAGAGAGAAATGGAGGGAGGCAGACTTTCCCCAGACTAAAGCGAACCAGGAGGTGACCTTCTCGGTTAAGATGGACAGCAGGTAATGAACATTGACGCAAACACACGAGCCATGTGGCCCTCGAACGGCCTGGTCCTAAAGATACCATCTTCCTGTCCTTTCCTCCCTCCTTCCTTCCTCTCATCCCCCACTTCTCTGCTGCATTCCTGACATGCCTCAGGGAGACAGAGGGGGCCTGCAGGACAGACAAACAAAGACACACAACACACACAACACGCTCACAATGGCACTGGCTGCAGCTATTGTCTGTGTGCACTGAGGAAAAGGTCTTGGTGCTTGCATACCAAAAGAGAACACCAATGCCCCCTTTTCTCAAACACCCATTTGCCCTCGCTTAGTTTTTACTCAGTGACATAAGAGCTAAGTGAACACACTCAAACTGTGGCTCCTGTAAACATTTTCTGCTGCTCCTCCCTAAACATTTTTAGAGCTACACCCTTTTGGACCCACAGATGAAGAATAAGCCATAAAATTCTGGCTGGGACTGTGTGTATTTAATCTGAGTGATGTCACAAGACTGAAAGTAAATCATAACAATCTTCAGTGGTGGAGCTGCTGGTGTGGTACTGAAGGCCTGCAGCAGCTCTCTGCAGAAAGTCAATGCAACACTGACCTCTTCTGGTAGAAACACCACATGGCCACAACAAAGGGCATCCAGATTTTTTTTAAAAAATAAATTAAACAGATTGAAGACTGTAAGGTCAGCAACAAATCTTTGCTGCAGTAGTTATCTTTCCAGAGTTATCAAATAATAACAATTGTTTGCTAGATTTTACTAATACAAATATGACAAACATGGCTGAGAGGAACTGTGTCCTGCACTGTTGACACAGACTGAGTGTACTTCTGTAGTCCTTACTTCCATGATGGGCACGTTAATAGCCGGGCTACATAGCTTAGCGCTACATTAGCCGACTAATCCCTCTTCCTTACTCCAGCTGACCTAACCTCATGTGTCCAGGGTCCATCTGACACGGATAACTGCTGGATTACAGATGCCCACCAGAGCATGAGTAAACTGTTATGTGTGAGATGACCTTTGACCCACATAAGAAGAGAAGCTTCACATCTTAAAAAAACCCACACAGAAATATGTAAAAAAAAATCCTTGGAGACTTACAGAGGTGTAGTTGGTCTTGCCCATGTTGTGGTTCTGGTTCTGGTTGAGGTTCTGGTTCTCCTGCTCTCTGCACTGCAGCCCAGCCAGGTGTCTCTCCAGGGCTGCCCAGTCCATGGTGGGCAAAGGCTCCTCTTCTACACCCTCCTCCTCTCTGTATCCCCCCATCCGACCCCCAGTCCCTCCACTGCCTCCTCCTCCACCACCACCACCACCACCCCCGCCAGAGCTGCGGTTCCCCCTGCCTTGGCTGGAACTGCGGTGTCTGGGCTTGGGAGTCCCCGTGCCCCCTTGAGGTGTGCCGGGGGAGTGGAGCTGGTTGCTCCTGGGCAAAATCAGATTGCCGTTCTGTTTCAGTTCCTCTGGGACGGCTGCTACTGAGGTGGCAGTGCGTCCGCCGGGGGCCGGGAGGGGCGGGACGGTCTTCACTTCCTGGAATTCTTCAGCGAGGCTGCGACTGTTCACTGTCTTCCTGTGGCCGTCGCCGAGGCCTTCGACCCCAACAACGCCTCCTCCACCTTCCTCCTGACAAGGAGGCTGTGGAGAGGTGTAGTCCTCCCCATACTCGCTCTCCCACTCCTCTATCACCTTCTTCTTGTACTCTTGGTAGTCCTCATCCTCCTCATAGTCCTCTAAGGTGACCAGGTCCAGAGAGGGGGAGGATTTGTAGTCCTCCAATGTGGCCAGGTCGAGAGATGGGGAGCAAGGTGTAACCTTGTTGGAGTTGGACTCTGAGCTGGAGCGACTGGATGCATCACTCCCCAGGTCCATGCCATCCTCCCGGTAATCCTGCAGAGCAACAGAGACAAAGAGTGAAATTGAGGAACATGTACGTGGGAAAACAAGAGCTTTAAAGACTTGTAGAGAGAGAAAGAAAAGAAAAGGAAGGAGGAGGGAAAAGAGGAAAATGACAAGAGAATTTAGGGAAGTGTGTAGACTTAGATTAGTCACACCAGTGTTGTGGTTTGAGACCGACAACCACAAAGCACTTCCTGTCCCGCAGGAACTTCCTTTCTGCACAGAATTATGCCGTCACTGTCTCTCTTGGACTTATTGACTGGCCTTCAGCTACACAACTGCACTGCTCCAAAGCCTCCCAGCCTCCTCTGTATTGGTGAATGTGTGTGTGTGTGTGTGTGGGCTTGTGCAACACTTGACACACACAGCGAAGGCGGAGTCCGTGTGGCTGCATGTGTCAGAATAATATCCCACCACCCACTGCCACATCTGCACGGCACCACAGGGACAAAACAGGGTGTTATGAGGTGCGAGAACGAGCAATGCTGACATGTCAATAGACAAAACACCAAAACTGTGACACGGACAGATGAGTCCAGAGTTGTTGTCTAACCTTGACTGTGATGCTCCCGCAGAGCCCCAATCACTGGCTGACTGATTAGTTCACAGCTAATGAAAACGTCCGTGTTGTTTACAACCTTCCACAAATCTCCACCTGACCTGAGCCTTCTCTTGCCGAGTTATCAGTCTTTTCTCCACAGGAGCACATTATCATAGTGCCTCACACCACTTTTAAAAGTTAATGAAAAGCAAGGAGCAGCAAAATTTCTCTCAGGGCAAAGAGAAATTAACGACACATTCCTACGTGATCCACATTATGAGCTGCTCCGGAAAAGAAATTAATTATGAAGATTGCTGATTACTGGTTTGGACCACGAGGACTTACAGTAGTTTTGCCTCTTGCACAAGAGGGAGAAACTGCAATTCATACAGTGTTTTCCTGATGATAATAAGCTTCCTTGAGTTATGGCCATGAGACCACACCTGGCTGTTGACGTCAAAGGACAATGCAGAAAATATCCATGTTGGGCGAAGCAACGTGACTCAGCATCTTGGAGACTGGGTGCACAAATTGCTGATGCGGTGTGGAGACATGAGCCACTTTGTGCTGAGGAAACTTGCATCTCTCCATGAAATGTTAACAGGTCAACGAGAAGAGAGGAGAAGCTGCTGCAAGAGTGAAGATGAAACCAGCTGCACAGACGGGGCCAGGAAAGCCACATTAGACAGTAAAACAATGTTATTAAAAAGCATCATGTTGCATTGCCACTGGGGTGTTGGGAGACTGTTCAGAGGAGGAATATCAGTGTTATTTTACTCTCTTATAAATAAAACCTGAGCCAGAATGCATGATCACTGTTTTGCTTGTTAGTCTATAGGCTGTATTCAAAAATGCCACATTCACTTTGATAAGATTTTTCCCAACAATCTGTGGGCTCCTGACATGAAAACCACCAGGGGCCCCTGCAGGTTTACAGCTGAAAGGGGGGGAGGACTTAAGGGCGCACAACATTACCAGCCTACTTATGGCCTAATGCTCTGGAGCCGCTGAGAGCCGGTATTTTGCAGCAAAACGACGATTTAAAGGGAACACTTAGGCCTGAAAATGCAGCATGGATCCTCGTTATTTTATAGCACTGTGCATGAATGTTTCCTTCCTTACCGACGTGCTCATCAGACGCGCTGGATCGGTGCGCGCTCACCGGTCCCCGAGGTGCGAAGAGCAGCCTGTCATCTCGGCTCTGTCACCCTCAGAGAGCCACGAAAAAAAAACCGGTTAAGGAGCCGGGTATGCTTTTCCCTTCGTAAAGTAAGGAAGCCCGCTGAGTGGAAGCGAGAGTCTCCGAGCCGCGTCTCGAAATCTCCGCTTCTCCCTCCGAATCCAGAAAGCGCCTGTTTGCAGATATGATCCAATGCACGACGGTCACGTGAGCCCGATTAAAAATAATGCAATCATTTAAAGTGTCTGTTTATGAGATAGAGAGAGGGAGAGAGAGAGGGAGGAAGAGGCGCTGCAAGACGGCAGGCTGCAGCCGTAAAGCTGATCCTCTGTGGGATTAAAGCGAAGCGCAGGCGGACCATACAGTCTGGATTTGGCCACAAATACATGCAAATTGACAGCTGCACCCTTCCCCACCCCGCAGCCGGGCGGGTGTTCGGAGGAGGAGGGGGGTGGGTGTTTAATTTATATCACAGACCACCTCTCACACACACCACTCCGGGCTGTTTTTTTCAAAGAGGGGGCATCATCGCATACGCCCAGTCCAGCGTGCATCCGAATGGCATTTCTACACGCGTGACAGCTGCACGATCACATCTGGAGACGCGTCATCTAGAGTCTATTTTTAGGAGGAGATGTGATTGAGATTTTCGGGCGATAAGCGTTTGGAGAATGCGCGTGCGTTTTTCTTTAATTTGCCATATGATGTAATGTTCCCAAAAAGTCCCGAGAGAAACCTGACCCCCCCGCCCCCTCCATCTCTCCCTCCCTCCTCCTCCCACCGGCAACAGCAGGGACAGAAACGCCCAATATCACACAATCACGCGGAGGATGACACCCACCGAAAATGTGACCACACTGACCCCCACTCCGTCCACGATCATCGCTCCAAATTGGAGTCACCGCATGCGTAAAATAAAACCCACCCGGCGGAGCTTAAAGTGGACTGGATGCAAAAAAATAAGCCCATACTCACTGTCATCATCTTTCTATCCTCCAGCTCTCAAGACATTTTAAAGTGTCAAATCCCGACTGTTAGACGAGGCTGACGGTGCCGACTGTGTTCAGCTTGAATCTAAGGGCGGCTGGTGATGGTGATGATGATGGTGGAGAAATGACAGCGAGCCGGTGGATGATTCAGTCCAGTCATCGCTCTGAGTGTGCGCTCTGTCCACAGATGAGCCCGAAAGGAGTCTCGATATGTGCAAAGATCTTTCAAATCCCAGCTGCTTGTGTCCTCTCCACCCCGGCGCACAGAGATGCCCGAGCAGGAGTCCAGCCTGCGCTCCGGCTGGAGGAGAAACCGGCTCTGGGTAAAAAGTGCGTCCTCTGATATTGTGGGTTTGTGCAGAAACACACAGGCAGCAGCAGCAGCAGCAGCTCGGTTATTACCTAGAAACAAGACTCACAACTGAGCGCAAAACAAGCATGCTGCTGCTCCCCGGCTGGCACAGGGTTTGGGTCTCTCTCTCTCTCTCTCTCTCTCTCTCTCTCTCTCTCTCGTGTCGCAGCCTGCAGCTCTGAGGAGAAAGTGACGACGACAGAACACAACTAAAGCCCAACCTTCTGCACCCACTGACCTTGCAAATGGCAGAGAGAGAGAGAGAGAGAGGGAGAGAGAGAGATGGATGGAGTGAAAGAGAGAGGAAACTATCAGGTGAATTATTAAACATACTTCTGCTCTTCTAGATTTAGAATATTTCCAGACTCCCCTCCTTGTTTTTTTGAATAACAAAAACCTTCAGGGAGCTCCATGATCCTGTTGTTATATCTGCTATCTGGCTTCACATATCTAAAACAAAAGCTGCCATTTTCATCTAAGTGCACAACCCAATGCAAAAACCATGCAACAGATCCAACCTTTGCAAAAGTTATAATGTTCAGTTTAGGTTGAGAAGAAGTTGTGAAGCCCCCCGCCACATTTAACTTACTTACCATGAAAGGTAAGCACAACTGGGACACAATGTTATATTAAAAAATATCGCTTTTTAGTGTGCAAAAATAAAATGTTCCTCCGTAAAATCAGCTCCGGCACAAAGGGCAAGTTGATCATCAAACACCTACACATCAAATATCACATATTGCTCTGAGTCTTAGAGCTGCAGGAATCCCCGGCAGTGCACGAGGAGCTCGCAATCTCTCCATCAATCTATACACCATTAAAGGCCCTCAGCACTACTGACATCCTGCTTTTGTGCTTTCGAGACTTCTCTAATGTTTGAATGTTTGCAACCTGGAACAACACCACCACTATCAACCCATCTCCACACTCTGTCAACAAAAACTGAGCATAAGTTTCACAAATAAATTAATACTGAAATGCATCAAAGATAAAACTATTGGTTAAATAAGCTGTTTGTCAGTTGGCAGAAAATTCATTGGTTAATATTTTGATTTCAACTATTTTTAAACTGCTGGCTCCAGTTTCTCAAATGTGAAGATTTACTGCTTTTAATTGACATAAACAACCTAGTTTCCTTAATCTGCATTCAAATACAACCTGTGTCTATTCAAATACCACACATGAAAAAATGTCAGGTGGTGTCCATGTAGGGTGGACACTGGACTTTCAACCAGGAGACCCAACCCAGTATCACTACAGCAAAATAGTCACCAAATGTAATGTGAAGGATTTGTGTACATGAGCACAAGTTGCCCATTTTTTGTGATGTTCAGCATGATCATCAAATACATGCTGTTGATCATATTTCTGGACTAAATCACCAACTGTTGTTGTATTATGTTGGAAGACTGGTGTCAGTGTCCTGTGTGAAAGCAGAGGTCAGCTTTGTCTTGTTTTAACATATGTCAGTAAGTGAATGGATGTGACACGTTTAATGTATCTATGTAAATATAACTATTTGAGCCAAAACCATGATCTTTTTCAAAACCTAACCAAGTAGTTTTGTTGTCTAGACCTAACCAAAGTGTGACTGTTTCAAAATGTTAACAAAGAGGAAGGTCATCTGACTATAGATCTGGTCTCCACAGTAATTAATGTGAAGGACAGCATATCACATGCATGCAAAGTTAGACTTTGGTGTATGCACTATGCACAGTTTCAAAGTGTAAAGTTGTGTTATTTGTACGCAGACTGAAAACTATAATAATCTGAATATCTTTGGGTTGATTGGACAGAAAAAGCTATTAAAGACCTCTTCTTGGGCTGTGAGAGTTTTGACATTGAAGAGGCTAAACGATTAAGAAATGTAAACCATCATTTGCTTTCGTTTCATTATTGCTGTCGATGGATGACAACACTGTAGGAGACCTGTGAGTTAACACACACACACATGCAGATGGCAGCTGCAGTGTCAGAGCAGAAGAGGGGTTAACATCAACATGGCATGATATCTTCATGTTGTCTGTTTCCTCTTGCAACAGCTGGTAATTTACATATTCCAAAATGGAGATCAAGCTAAATGTCAGTGATAAACCAATCTCATCCGCCGCAGGAGTAAAACGTACTCCAAAGCTTTTGTTTAACAAGCATTATGATTAGGAGCTGGATCCGGCGTCTCTTGAGTGGTAAGCCAAACATTTGGAAATACAAATGCGCTGCGTCGTACTCCAGTGATGTTGTTGGGAATCTCTCAGTGACTCACATCTTTCTCGACTCGGCGTGGCCAGCTGGGCGCAGCAAAGATTTGTAGTTGTTTGAGGGATGGGAGCTGTCTGCAGACATGGTGCGTTGATTGTATAATAGCAGCACAAATGAGTTCATCCATGTAATAACAGAAGAGCACTTCAAAGACCCCTGGCTGAGACTCTCCTCACACTACAGTAAGGACAGCACTAGTGGGGATCTCCCCAAAGAGAGGACAGCGGGACTCCATGCCACTCCCCACCGCTGCTTTCAACTCTCTTATCAGCCCCTCCACTTCTCCCCTCTGCTGTGCATCCTAAAGTCCCCAAACATTAATTGGTCATAGTGAAGAGTTGTAGTTAACTGAATGTCTTTACGGAGGATAAGCTACTTTTGGGGGTTTTATCTCGGAATGAGAGGACAATAAGTTCACACGCTCACCAGGCAATGAACTTATCATTCACTTGTCAACAGGAGGCATTATAGTTTAAGTCACTCCTGCACTCACACAGTTTGCTTTCTTTGAAGTTTCCATTTCTATTTCACGTCAAAGCCTCCGAAAACAATTTTGACACAGCATCCTTCCCCTCGGTGTATTGCTTCGTGAAACAATAAGAGCAGCAACAGGCTGGAAGTCAGTCCGGAGCCGGAGGAAGATGTCCATGATGTGTCTCATCAAAGCTCTCTGATCCATGTCTTCATCACATCTGGAGGAAGAAGTTGACTCATACTGTACTTTTGATTGAAGAGGCAGTCAAAGAGAGTTCACCGTGCAACACTGAAGGCACCTTGGAACAATCATTCCAGTCTTTTTTTTCTTTTTCTTTTTTTTCCACTCGCTCTACTGAGAAGCAGAGGTGCAGTGTCTGTCAAACTGCCATTTAATGGGATTTACCAATCACCGAGGGGCAGGAACATGTGGAAAAACAGCCAGGTCTAGATCTACAGTATCTGGGAAAGCTTTGCTTTATCTGGCTGCCTAACAGTCCATCCGCAGCAGCTATCTGGGAGGAATCACTGAAGGCCCATTTCTGACAGAGAGATAAGGCCGGAGAAAGGAATGCCCCTCAGATAATACTGAAAAGTCAGACAACATCTTCCTCTGCTTATATCTGTCTCGCAGGCGTTTAAAAAACAGGGAGCTCCTGTCGGTTGGTGAGAAATTGAAACTGTCTCTGCCTTGTCAGGAACTCACCAACTCTAACGGAGAGACACCGAAAGTGACCTTGGAGGATTCTCCCTCTCACTTTTTCTCCCTCCCTCCCTCTTTTAAGGGGCCGAGGTGAAGAGCTCGCCTTGAAATAAGACTCGGGCCGAAACCAGACGACAGAAAATGAAGCGTCAGAAACATGACTGTGGTACAAGGCCAGACCTGCAGATGGGAAATGTCCTGCCTGGTTATGAGAGACGTGGCGGCCACGGGAGGCTGGACAATAGACTCGACAGCATGGACTCTCACCATGTCATGTCTTCTTTAGATAAAGAAGACCCAATCCTGGCCTGTCTTTCATCCTGTCATGGAGGAAATCTTTAGACCTCGCCACAACCCTTTTTAAATGCATCCCCTTAAACACTTGTACCACTTAAACAACTCCTTACTATCTATTACCCAATGCCAAGAAGAGTCCATGTACTAGACTGTATGAAAGTGATGCCTACATGTAAGGGTAAATGAAAAAAATTGTAAACACCAACCTATTACTTTCTGAAAAAAAAACTGTGGGGGTTTCTGTGTGTCTCTCTTGTTCAATCTTATCTGTAGAGGATTTCTATTACAGACTAGAAAACCACCTTTAAAGAAGTAATTTGGTCACATTGTGCGACAAACTTTATTCTGTTTAAACTAGCTGTCTTCTGCTTATGTTTACTAGGAAACACATGTACATCTTTGTTTAGAGGTGTGTATATAGAAATGAGTCATATGGATAAAATACAGTATGTATATATCATGATACAATATGTTTTCTGGAAAACAATTAAGAAACCGTTTATAGAGGAAATAAGCAGACAGGATCCACCAAATGAAGCTTTGTGTTTTGTCAACACTGGCTTTACCTCAACATTGTTTGGAATCCCACATTGATGCTGTATGTTCAAAATAAAAATCATCATCATCAAAAAAAAAAAAAAAAAAATCAGCCAGTTTTTCCCCATTAAATACTTATTTTCTTCTGACCTCATTAAAACCTGCCATGTTGAAAAGTAAAAGTTGAAGTGATAAAACAGCCATAAACTGGTCTTGCACATTTGATGAAGGTGACAAAATCTGAAAATTCCAAAAAAGCGCTGCTATTTTAATGTTAATTTTCAATGTTTTGTGTCATTTAGACAAGAAGAGAAATCCAAATAGACCTATTGGGGATAATGTTTCATAAAAAGCACTTCCAAAAGCAAATCTCACAATATGTGTAAAGTATCAAAAAAAAAAAAAAAAAAAAAAAAAAATATATATATATGTAAAACATGTAAAACAAGGGCCAGGACAGGAACTCCAGGAACCCAAACAGAACGAGAAGAGTTACATACCTGACGGTTAAAAGGAACTTCAACACAATGAAGCAGAAAATCATCTAAAAAAGAGATGACTATAAAATGTATGGCATATTGCGAACCCAGACCTTTTCTCCCACAATTGCTGCAACATGTACACAAAGTGCCACACAAAGCAGCAGCCTGTGCCATGAGACGGCAGCAGCAGGATGCAGACTGTGCGATGATGAATAGAGATGTCAGATGGCCACAATAGAGGTCGGATCCTTAACTGGCCGACTGACCTGCCGTTCTAAATAGAAAGGGTGGCCAAACCGCTGAGACTGGCCATCAATCTACTTCCTAAACACAATGATGATTTACTCCATTCAAATCGCTGGGTGAGTGAGGAGGAGTGCAACAAAGAGGAGTGTGTGTATGTGTGTGAGAGAGAGTAAATTCCTGGGTGTTCTGCATTTCCAAGGCAACTATATGCCTGTGTGTGTGTGCAAACAGCGGCACGTGTATTTGGCTCTCACATGCGTTGACATGCTGTGATGCATAACCCTGCACCTTTGTGCCATGTTTTTGTAATTGTGTTTACACAATCAGTCGAACCCCAGCACTAATACCTGTCTGTAATGTATTGATCTTGCCTTCCATACTGTATATACAGCCAACAATTTCACTTGCTAACGAAGTGTGAAATGAATTGTGAGAGCAGCATTTTGTACAAAGTATATACAAGCACTCGCAACTATTAGATTCATTTAAATGGGAAGCACGTCAGGTTCCAGTCTGCGGTACAGTGTGTGCGGCGTACAGCTCGTCGCCCAATGAGGAGAGACTCAGACTTACCAAATTCACTTAATCTAGCTCGGTTTATAGAGGCTAAATGGATCGTTCAGTGGTAGACAGCATTTCACAAAGCTAAGCATTCATCAAGAAGCCTTAAATCCAAACTAGCAATTACAGGAAAGACCAGAATATGTACATATGGCCATAACCATAAAGAAAGTGAGGGCGGAAAACAAACAGCGATAAATGTGATGAAGGGGGAGGCAATTGTATTACAGAGGGGGAGGAGGAAGAGGATTGCAGTGACAAAGAAGTTGAGGCAGATGAAAATGCAGCTAATGATAATGTTGACAATCACTACAGAAATCAGAGTGATTACGGCCATGCTTGTGCTGATGAAAATGATAGTTTGTAAGACTACAGTTACAAGTAAGGGGATGATTATGATGACAAGCGTGATTTATCAAAACCAATAAGCTCTGGGTGCATCTGAATGCATATGGTGGATGAAATGAAAAAGCAGAAGCTGCTTTCTGGGAGCTGAGAAATCTGTAAGGATCGTGCTAAATCCAATCAAAGATTTCAACGCCGCAGGGGAGCTGAATTCAGAAGCAACGTCCCCGGGGAGACTGGAACCAGCAGAGTCGGAAAAAGTCAGCCAAGTCGTTAATGAAGTTATGACCAGAGTCACTGCGGTGGAAGGAGATCTTAATCACCTGCAAGAGTGGAGGGCCCAGACCCAGTCCAGGCCTATTTAGTCCATGGCACACTAGTGCTAATTAGAGGGAAAGAAGGGAAGGTTTGTAATCTCTTCAATTAGCTCAGAGGAGGCGTCCTGAGGGGCCAAGGACAGATTCAGGCCCCGGACCATGTGCTGGTACACTAGTGCAGATTGTAGTTGCTGCTTTACGCAAAGTGGTTTGCAGCATCCAGCTGTAAAGCAGGCAGCCAGAGTTGTATGTAGAGTTATTAGACAATAACAGTTACTGAGGATTATTTTCATGAATCACAAGGGAGAAACCTGAAGGTTGATATGATGGTAACAGTTATATTTGTAATGTTTTTCTATTATTTTTCAAACTTCTCTCACACAAACTGGATTCATTTTAGGTCACTTTTCTTTTTCTCCTCCTCCTCCTCCTCGCTCCCCCCCATCTTGCTCTTTCTGCAACTCGGCAGAAAACATCCACGGCGGTTAAAGAGTCAGATATAGAGACGGAGACTCTGAGAGTGTGTCAGGTCCCAATCCCCAGTCTCTCTCTCTCTCTCTCTCTCGGCCTGCCTGGCACCCCTCCACGGTTGTCTCTGTGCCCTGTCAGCAGTACCGCCAAGCAGAGATATGCATCCACCCTGCCCTGTGCTCAGCTCCAAGCCTCGCAGTGCGCAGATGTCCACACAATTTACTGCCCACACCAAATTGGATCACTTCTCTGGTGTTTTGTGCAGGCCTCGCACCTGCTGTTTTCCACCTTCTCTCATAAACGGCTAAACACGTCGAGATTGGGGGGAAAGAGAGAGGGGAGGCAGCAGGAGTTGATTTAAGGGGCAAATTAAAGGAGGAAGGGCTGAATGAGAAAGGAAAAGAAAGGAAAATGTTTGATGGTTGAAGTGAAAAGAGAAGACCGTTCTCTTGCAGCAAATTCTTTTCCTATGTGCAGACATCTGAAAAAGATTCCACCTCTTAAGTTGCTGGAAAATAGGGCATGGAAATCATAGAGCAGTGTGCAGGTTTCGGAGCCACTGATGATCTACAGCCTGCACAGTTTGACCTCAGAGGCAGCCACGGAGTCTGCCAGGTCACCAGAGGGTTGTCGAGGTTAAGCACAATCTGACATCTGATCGGCCGTGATGTGACTGAGTGACAACTCCATTTTATACCTGAGTTGGCTGTGTATAGATCAGTACAGTTGAAAAAGACATGAGTGTGTGTTTGTGTTTTCTGGTGATAGATGTGTGCACATGAAGCCAGAGGGATCCTGGCAGGTGCTGGCACACTGTCTAGATCAATTATTGATCCCTCCCGGGACGGCCAGGTGTGAGATACTACTGCATCACACTCAGACGTGGCCTCATAACTCATCATCGCACAGATCTTGTTGTTGTGTGTCATGAGGCTGGAGAGCAGCTGTCTCTCGAGGCCAGAGTACATGCAACCCTATAAGCAGACAGATCAATGACAGTGGATGATTCTGCAAAATCCTCGATTAAGTTCGTTTTTTAACATCTTCTGCAAGGGCAAGTACAATACTGTTGAGTTTAGGTGACAACAACTGGACAAAGTTATGGAAAGTGGTTACATTTGCACATTGTTGAGAGATGGGACGGTCAGATGTGCCAAAACCACAACCTCCACAGCCTTATTTTCAGCCTCAATTCATAAAGGGCACACTACTTCCTGCACTGGCACTGGCCACTGGCATTGGAATCACCCATTATGAACACATATAGAAGATACATGTAACAGTCCATAATGCATAGTACAAACTATAGCCAGCACATATATTTACACACATTTATAATGCATGCCAACATTCACATAAACATTTCAAAGTTCCTTACAGTGATTGAAGTGGGACATTTAGTCCTTTGTTTCAACTCCTAATTGCACAAACTGAAGACACAACGAAAGTCTGTGATACTCAGACTTTCTCAGTATTTCAGATTACAATCTGTTTTTGAAAGTTAATCTTCTGTCTGTTCTCCCTATCTGATATGTCATTGGTTTGAGTTGGTTATATCTGGTATAATAATAATAAGCAGTTTGTTACTGAGCAACAACTCAGACAGTGGGATGTTCATTCAACAGCTGGTAGCATCACCTCCAAATGGATTTCACATGTGAAGCAATTATCAAAGAGTTGCTCAAGTACTATCTTGTGGGACTAAATTGTCACTTGGACAATGTAACTCCTGAAATCTTTCTTCCATAATATTCCTGACTGGACATTTTCTAAGCGGTGCATACTTCATATTGTAACATTAGGATGTCTCAGATGAAAAATTCTGTCTCTTTTTAACTTTTCCATTTTCAAAAATAGTATTGCTTTCAATATAACATCATAGCACTTTCAAACTGGAAGGACACTTTTTCTATCCTTTGAGCAAAAAGCCTGTGTAATTGTTTTCTTAGTTATTAAAGGCATTTAAAAAAAATTACCCTAAGAGTGCACAGAAACTCTTTCCTTGCTCTTTCTCCACGAATGCAGAATTAGATATGAAGTCATTTCTAGTCTAACTGCGGCTTTACTGCCTTCCAGAGTAACAAGGCCAAATTTTCCTTTTAATTAATCTTTTAATCTGAAAATCCTCCACCTTTAACCGTGAATTATTCAGTCTCCAAAAAGTGCAGCCCTTCTCAAGGTATTTTATGTGCTACTCTTCTCATTATTTTGGCTGTCATGTCAGTGTCTATATATCTACCTGGATGACTTATGATCTTTCACCGGGCTTTCATATTTTAACAACCTTTCTCCTACAGGGAGTCATAGACACTTAAAAAGAAACCACTGTGCTGTCAATAGACTCTATCATAACAGCATATCCACCGTAGAGCGTTTATCAGTTCTCTTCAAAAGATGGAACAAAGTTATTTGGAGTGATATTTCCACAAAGTTATTTCCAGGACTCACAGAGTGTTTGACCATATTGTCCATGTGCATTTGTATGGTCTTTTCTTGGGTTTAGTTCCACAAACATTCCCATAAGTGACGAAAACTGACTCCAAAATCGGTGTCATTTTATTGCAGCATATTCACACTCCACATATCGGTGCAGATAGAAGGCACATTCAGAGATTAGCTAAACGATGAAGTAATTGAGGAGACTGTGGAGGAAATGAGATCAGATTATTGCAGTTTAAATCATAATAGCCTTCTTTTTCAAGTGGATTATATAATACAACAGTGATGATTAGAGCTAATCCATGACCACAGAGCATGGATAATGGAAGAATCAGTGAATAGATTGCCAGAGTTTGTATGAAACGATGGTTTGGTTTCTGTAATTACATCTGTCATTTGTTAATGAAACCGTTCTGTGGAGACCGGAGTAAATAGCAGACCCACCGGCACTGGCTTGGTCATCGCCGCTCTGCCATATTAAGTAATGGGCAGGTGGAATGGCGAGGCAGATAATCAGAGAGATGCTTTGAATAAAATCCAGCAGAATTTAAATATTTGTGATTAAAATGATGCTGAGCCAGAGCCCTGCGCAGGTTTTGTTGTTTCAAAATGAGACAAATTCATCCAATGGCACCTGCAGAAAACCTTACTCTGGAGGTTTGAACATTTTCTCTGCTGAAAAGCCATAATGTACAAAAGGCAATCCGGCCCGAGCCATTGAGAAAGCCATAATGGTTACCAGCCACTCCTGCAGAGATGCATGCCAAAAGCCCCTGGAACTGAAGAGGGAGGATGTCACCTCGGCCATTTTTGGCACTGAGTACACCTGGAGGGGGTCTTATCACCTCCATCACAATGAGTACTCCCCTCTCATAAGTACTCATGTGTTCCCTTTCATTTGTCACATTCCTCCTTCATCAGAGCTTCTCAATGAAACACTTGTGAGCCTTTTTTCATCCTCACTGGCCCCATTCTTTTCTCTTTCTACTCCTTTGTATTCTGCATTCGCCGTCTCTCTTCATCTCTCTCCTCCAGGCTCTATGTGCCATCTCTGATGCTTTATGCAGCATCAGAGATGCTGCTGAAGAGGCTGAGAGGGTAAATAGGCATGAGGGCATCAAGCCCACAGCGCCCTGGCAGAGACAGAGGGAGGGATCATCAGCGGAATATTGAGAAAACCACCCTGACAAAAGGAATCAGACAGCAAATGGACCTTGCAATAGAGTGTGTTGAATCACTCAGGAGCTAAACAACAGGGTAGCACATCAATGTAGGAGCTGATAGGTGAATAGTGTGGATGCATGTGTGTTTGTGTGTATGTATGACTCTGCAACTTTGTGCTTCAATTAAAGCAACACTAGTCAGCTCAGCTAATATAAAAGAGGTTCCCCATTTTGCAGCACTTAAATGGATTCAGATTGTTCTAATTTACAGAAAAGGCCGGTCACTGGGAGTTTATGAGAGGACGTTCTGCACAATGTCACTTGGACAGAGGATAAAGGCTTTAAGCTGTGTGTTCATTTACATTTGAAAGCGTTGCTTCACCAGGAAATAAACTGAATTATGGTTCATATTTGTGTTATGTGGGAGGGTGAGATGAGGTAGGAGGTAAAGACAGCACAAGCCCGTGTTCGTTTTATGTAAACATGCTGCAATTTTAATGGACACTAACGTCCTTAGCAGGCCCCCCTCCCGTGAGGAGCGGAGGGGAGGGAGGATGTGGGAGGCTTTCAGACCACTTTGCTCCTTTCAATCTGTCAATTTTGCCCCGCTTTTCCCATCCTCCCTCTCTCCTCATCTTCCCATCTTCTTTCACCTAAGGTCTACTCATGCATGTTATCACTAAGCTGGCAGTGGTGGGAGGCTACAGAGGAATTCGTATGGCTGAAATGCTCCCCCGGTGCCATCCAACCCTCCACCACTCCATCTCCATTTTTACTGCCATCGCTCCACAGCTGTCCTCCTCTCTCACTACTGTAACCATTATACCATTATCCCTTCCCTGCATCCAATGTGTGCGTGCCATAACTAATGATTTCCTCTCCTCTCCTCTTCTCTCCTCTCCTCTGTCCTGCATAGTGACAGACTGACTGTGTTCTGTGAGCTGGAAAAACTCTCTGATAAGCTGAGCGGACTTCAAACAGGTGTGACAGGTTTGCATTTCTCCCACCACGGGCTCACTCCCTCCCCTCCAGCCCAACCAAAACGGAGCGACTAAATCCACAATCCTGCACCCTCACCTGCTGCTAGCGCTCCATTATACACCCCCGCAGTTACTGTGCCACTCCGGGCCATATCCCAGATATGTGTGCCAGTCGCCCAGTGATTCTGCAGTGACGATGATGACAACCCTGAACTGACATTCAGCAGACTCGGTATGAGTGGACATGGGAAAGAGGTGGGGGGGACTTTGCTTGTAATTTTGGTAGCCTGTGCTGTTGTTGCATCTAAGTGCTTGTTATATCATTCATCCTCAGTATATTCAACGGTAAGTGCAAAAGGTTTTGGGAGAGTGGGATAGAAATCTGAGCATGTGGTAATCAACGATTATCCTCTCAGCCAGCCACATTGCTTGTTTCAAACTTGTTTTAAAGCAGCTGTGATAATCACACCGGGTGGGCCGTTTGACAATCGGAGCAGATGCAACACAAAATATACAAATTTTTAAATAACGCCAGCTGCTTAAATAAAAAGAAGCAAGTGCTGTTTGTCTGGCTGGCCCAGGTAAGTGGTCGTTGGTCATTACATCTGTCAGTCTCTCTCTCCCAGTTAGTTTTGGGCCAGTCCATTTTAACTTCATCTGGGTTTACCCCTGTCCTGTCTCTATTAGGTGGATTAATTAAAACATTAGGAGAAATAGTGGAGTGGAGCAAGATGGACAAACAGAAGGAGAAAACAAAGGTGGTGCCGAAAATCGAAGAGAGAAGAGGTTGAAGTCCCTTAAGGCTGACGCAGCCAAATGTTTTAAAATAGCAAATTATTCATTTGGCACCATTACCAGTCAATCATCTGAGCCTGGTGAGCCTGGAGGCACTGGCACCAGAGAGGAGAGAGCAGCTCATCGAGCCCAGTGATACCAGCTCTGCTGTTAGTCAAGGCAGGAGAGAGAGCAGGAATAAGACAAACAAGGTTTGGCTGACTGGATATTTAGCTTTGCATATCGAGTGGCCTGTGTTGAAACATGTTCAATCTTTTATAAAGCTGATGCTCTCATCAATGTCACTTTTCATGGACCGATTGATCACAGCCTGGATGGGGCGGGACATTGAAAAAGGTTGACATGCTACAGTGAATTTTCGAAATTGGGGGCAGCTGTAGCTTGGGAGGTAGAGCTGTTGTCCACCAATTGGAGGTTGGTGGTTTGATCCTTGGCCCCTGCAGTCTATGTGTCGAAGTGTCCTTGGGCAAGATACTGAACCACAAATTGCTCCTGATGGCTGTTGCATCAGTTTGTGAATGCAACAGTTACAAATCTTGTGATGCATAATCCTGAGATGATAGCGAGAGCAAAGGTGGGGAATATAGGACCAGGAAACATGCAAAGATGGATGTAGCAATAATTCAAAAGCAAGACGCAGTCGTGCTTGTAGAATATGGAAAGAATAGATATTTTTGCCTGCTCGCATGGAAATTAGTCTTTGGCTTCAAAGCAAAAACACATGCTGTAATAAAAATAAAAATGAAATAAAACAAAGGGATGAAGACAGTTCATACACACAGACATACATAAGAACATCCTCTGGCTTAGAATACATGAGATAAAGACGATAAATAAAGGGGTCTATAATAATAAATGGTTGGGGGTAAAAGTGCTAAAATAACGCTGAATACAAATCTTAAATAGACAGATCATAGATCATAAAAATAGCAGTCACTAAATTGTAATAAAAAGCCATTTGTTTAGTAAGATGACGGAGGATGAAATGAAAACTTAGGTTTCCTACATTGTCATCTCAAATTCATTAAATAGGGTCTGAAAGCTCCTGAACTATCAGTGTTACTTTCCTCCTGGTTTGTGGTTTACAGCTCAAACAACAGTCTCTGGGGATTCGGCATAATCTCCCTGGCTGGGTTAAATATTTTTATGAGCTTACTATTCTTCTAGTCTCTAAATTTCTGTATCAGTGTGTGATGTTGTAGGAGATTATTTCCACTGGACTAAACCATCCTCAGGACTTCTTTGCTCACATCAAAGTTAATCAGTTTCCTTAAAAGAAACAATATTTTCATTACTTTCTAAAAATGTAGTGTTCATTAAAATTTAAGTTACTTAGTCTAAAATAATTCCTAAATACTTAAACTACCCACCATCTCTGCAGCTTGGTCCTAAGTTATAATGGCTGACACATTATTTGCTCACCATGTTAAACTGATTGTTGATGTCTCTCACTCATCATTACTTGAACATTAAACCCAACATTGTGATATCGTTTGTATACTTCAAAAAACACCAAAGTTGCTATGATAGATCTGCGCTTTGTTTTTTTTCACAAGAGGTTGAGAGCAAAAACAAACATTAGAAGAGAAATATTGTTGAAGAGGACGTTGTCTACAGCAGAGGTGAGGAAGCGGGAGGGAGGAGGGTGGAGGAGAGGAATGAGTTTTGAACAACCTCCAGCATCCCGGCGCAGTGTGAACAAGGTGAGGTCATCTCTGGGAGAGCTGGCGCTGAATTCTAATCACAACAATAAGGTCAACGGAGTAATCCCTGTCCGCTGAAATGTCACTGTTCCCCTGCTCTGACACGACTCCCCATGCACAGACAGCCTATCGATCACAGGCTAATTAGGAATGGACGAGGCCGGCTAAATGCTGTATAAGACACGGGGGAAGCACGACGGTGGACAGGACAACATGCTTGTACACAAGAGAATTAAAAAAAATATTGCTTTTAAACACACATGCGCACACGTACTTATGTGACTTAAGCTGTTGGGCTCACACACAACTCTCCTGGGAGAGGAAGTCAGGTGAGTAATATCTCTGACAGGAAGAGGAAATGTGATTGGAAGATAAAGATGGACCACCTAACACGCCACACACACACTAAGTAAATGATGAAAAACAGTAAGGAGGAACATCTCAGCGTTTTATTTGGATCAGTGGTACTCCTGGGAAAGATTACCGTGTAACTAACTAACTTAGTGCAGTGAGAAGTCTGGATTATGGATTTTCATCAGACTGTGATTAGGCCAGAGCGTGAGCTGCTGACCTCAGCTTGACATGCTTAATGGAAAACGTAGCTACAATAAATGAAATGTTTATGCATGTTTGTGTTTGTATGTATGAAGGGTTTCCAGGGACGACACGGGAAGCGCCTGTGTATGCGCCTACATGCATGCATTTACAGCATGTAAAGTATGGGTTGGCCCTATGAATAATCCATCACAGTATATACATGAGAAGTGACCTCGGAAGTATTTCACCCCACTTTGAAGTCCCATTTTAAAATGTCCTTTTGATAATATTCTCAACGTAACTCACCATAAAAGCAAAGGAGCCTCCTGGATATTTAAAAGATCATAGAGGTTTTAATCAGTTTTAATCATTTCAACTTCATTTTTGAGGAATAATACTTGGCAGATGGCTCTAAAACCCATGAGCTTTGGCCGCCGTTGCTGTAGAAGAAGCCGTTCAGAGGCACAGCTGCAGTGAATCCTTCATCACTGCAGGTTCAGAATTTAAAACTCTGTGATTGGAGCCACTTTACATACACAGGCTTTTACCTCCAAAGAACCAGATATTTTCTAACACAGTTTTGTAGTGATGATTCAACCAGGGGAGTCTCATGTCCATCCAAGCAGTAGAAATACTCCAACTGTGAGTTAACTCATTTTGTAAATTGCACATTTTCTGGAAACAATAATGCATAGATAAATAACAACTTGGGAATGTCAGTTTTTGGCGAATCCAGTGAATTTATATATTAATATAAATGGTGATCAACAACTAAAAAGACAACTATGGCATACACCATACACCACCACCATACATGTGTTGGCCTAGGCTGTGTTAGGGGGTTTGATGGACAGGGGTTCAAAGGAATATTTGAAATGGTGGAGTCAGCTCAGAGGAAGCATGCACAGTTGGCATGAGGGGAGGAGCTGATACTCAGGGTGGAGAACACGAGTTGAGCCTTTTTTGGACCTGTCTGATTATTGAAAAAAAAGCCTCAGGGCTGGGATGTTGATGGACTCCCGCGATCTTCATGGCTGTCTGTATGAGTCTGGTGATGTGGGCCTTTGACTGCACTGTCAGGTTACCAAACCATGCAGAGATGCCAGAGTGCGGGAAGCCCTCCGCTCCTGCATGATAGAACAAAAGCTGCATTTCCCAGCTCGCACCAAAGGCTCTGAGCTGCCGCAGGAAGTACAGCCTGTGGGAGCAGACATCCTGCACGTGGACCTATTTCCTTTGTGGGTGCACAGCCTTGGAAGAAACTGTTGTGATTATGTAAGTTACAAATATTAAAGGTAAAGGTGTGTATGTATGAATAGTGAAAGCAAAATCTCTGGTCTTTCACAGATTTCTATTGTCTTATGGCATAGAGCATATTGTCATGTTGCCCACCACTAATTACAACACCTCATACACACACGCACACACACACACACACACACACACACACACACACACACACACACACACACACACACACACACACAATTGTGTTTCCATTACTTCTATCCATTACTACATAACTTGTGTTTTGTCACCATAAGGAAGGCCAGTCTCCACAATGTGACTATGTAAACAGGTTTATGTCTCCACAACGCGAGTAACACACACACACACACACACACACACACACACACACACACACACACACACACACACACACACACACAGTGACAGTGACCTACAGTAAAGAGGACTATAGAAACGTAGTATGCTCTGCCATCTTGGTTCAACCCATGTAAACTAACATGTAGATGGGAACGACAGCATTGTCTTAGCAACAAAGGCTGAGGCTGCACCACTGCTAGTATGTGTGTGTGTGCGTGTACTGTAACGTGTGTGGAAAAACCCATGAAACATTCCTTGTCAGATCGAACGAGGAAATGACAGCAAGTTGCGGTGCAAAGCTGAGAAGGAAATGCCTGGAGAGAAGAAAGCGTGAGGCAGGAAAGCAGCACGAGAAGTCGAAGGAGAAGGAATAAAAAATCGTTTTTGAAAGGAAGGTATGACAGAAAGTGAGAATGTTATACTGTACCCACAGAAACATGTATGAATATGAGAAAAAGGCACAGAGTATAACGCTTGGGGCATAATGACTCTTAATTTGCATTGAGCTGCATTCACGTCAGCATTATCCCATATGAAGCCATGATTGACGAGCCTTGCTCTGATGACATTATTAAACTGATCCAACTCATTAACATTTTAACTACCTAGTTGCTGGTCGGAAGGGCAAAGGGAAGGAGAGAGATGCTAATGTAATTCAAAGATATTATACAGTCATACGTTTTATTCACTTGGGCAACGCATTTTCATTGCACAGAACGTGTTAAAGTGAAAAACTCAAATTCACATCGGATAGAGACATAATGTGTTAGATTTTCATGGGTACATCGATGTATACGTTATTCCCAATACGGCTTCATCTTTCACCTCGATTCATGCATCTCGCCTCCTTTCAGTAAATTACCCTGAGCACAGTCTTATAATATACTGTACAGGCTACCGGTCTGCTGACTAAGACACGCATTATCTATGCATCCACAGAGGATCACAAACAACAGCTTATTGCTCATAAAATGCAGCCAGGCTTTAAACCCCACATCCACACACACATACAGACACACAACACCTACCTACGCAGAAACTGTTTTTCATTCAATTATCAGCATGTCTGTGCAATCTAAAACAGCTTAGAGATAGACAGAGCGCAGTAAAAATGGGCTGTGAAATCTGGCCTCCATAACCGTGAGAAAGAAAAAGCGGCGGCAATGCATATAACACCGAGCACAATTATACCACCTCCGTCTGCCTCTGCTGCTCTCAGACAAATGGATAGGTAGATTAGTTTTGCACTTGACTGGTTTTGTCTGGCAGCTCCAGCCGGTCCCCCTGTCACACACTGACGACAAAGGCCACCACTTCCCCAGGTCTGGTCACAGCTAGACAGACTCATTTGGTCTGCTGCAGGGTCTCTAACTGTCACAGCCGTCCTGCCTCCTGCTCACTGCGAACTGGAGATACAGGAACTCATAGGTGGCGGAGGAATGAGGGAAACATAGATGGCACAAAGGCACTGCGAGGACATACAGTAAGGGATGAATAGAAGGTGATTTGAAAGGATGGATACAGTGATGGATGAAAATAAGGATGTAAGGATGGATGGAGAGGAAAGATGCAGGGACAGGCAGATTCATTGAAGGAAGGGAGAGACATGCAATCTTATAGTACAACAAACACTGAGATATTGACAAACTCAAATATTCAGAAATCAATATGTAACAATATAATGTGGATCACTAGTGGTGCTTGAAGAAACGCTTACAAAATAGTTTGTAATATATACGACAATCAAACCAAAGTATAATAATTCATTGTTACTTTTATTGACCTTTAACACTCGAATGAGCTCATAAAGGTCGATCACTGCGCTGTAACACACTCACTTCACACAGCGACTGGCAAATTGTGTTGACAAGCCTCTTTTTACTTTCTTCACACAACAGACCCTTATAATAAAACTAATGCCGCAATCATTAATGTTATTAATTGCGCCTGTGCTTTTTCTGCTTCGTCTCTTTTCATATGTGCAATACTATAAAATGCCTTTGAGGAAAAGAGGCGCATGACACATTGTATAAACTTATGAGCATATCCCTACTTTTTAAGACCCTTAAAAGGCAGCGTTTCAAATATACAGACAGGTAATTTATTGAAGAAAAAAGCTGAATGAAAAAAAAAAAATTCCATACAGAGCTTGAGGGATCGCTGAAGTTCTTCCCCCACCACCATTAAAACACTGACAGAAGAAGTAGCTTTAGGAAGAATCAATCCCTCCACCAAAGTTCAGAGACTCGCAGGATCTCTGCCAAAGAACACTGAAGCTGTTCTGGAGGCTCGCACTGGTCCTACAGTTTACTCAGACACTTCATATTGTTCTCTCCTTTAATTTGTCACCCATTCTAACATTATGATAACTAATCCCAGACTGCATTGAATCTTATACCACAGTATCAATATCATATTGATTTATTTCCCAGCTCTGGGATGGAGGGACAATGATGATGAATGAATACAGAAATGAATGTAAGGAAAGATGCATGGATGTATAGAATGATAAATACAGCAATGCACTGAACTGGGGAAGAATAAAGGGGCTGATATCTACAGAGAGGAAGTGGATGAGAATAGATGAGCACAATAGAAGCCAGGGAAAAGAATCACAATGAGGCACCTGGCCTAAAAACTATGCAGTTTATACACCTATTGATGCTCTCTCTCTCTCTCTCTCTCTCTCTCTCTCTCTCTCTCTCTCAGTGCAGACAGGTGTAGCTGCAGCCTAATAAACACAGTGGCTAGTATTTCAGTGTCTTGTCTCCATGCTAAGAATAGTCAGTCGGCGACTCACCAAGAGAGCTCACACATACTGGATGACCTCAGTTCACACAGCAGGATGTCACAGCGCTACCGACGTGTAAACAGCGTCTCTGTTTATATGCATGCTCTTTACGTGCAGATACACGTGTGCATGCACACGTGGCCCCCCATCCTGAACTCTATTTTGGCCGCAACCACAACCAGATCTCTTCCCATCTACCATTTCGCTCCTTAGGCCTATATGTATCTCTCCTCTCGCTCCCTCCTGTGGCCCCCCTGGCCCCCGGGGGACAACAGGCTGCTGGGTTGTCATGCTGCATAGCCCTCAGAGATGGGAGGGATGACAACGTATGTCCCCCTCGGGGATCGGCCAGGGACAGAAGGAGAGATGGGAGAGCAGAATGGAGGGACAGAGAAGAAGAGAAAGAGACAAGAAAGAGCAGACATGAAAGGAGTTATGGTCTGTGATGTGATTTAACCCCACAAGGTAATACAGCATGTGAGCAAAGACAGAAAAGGAAAGTCTTAAACCATCTTCCCCCACCCCGGTCCCGTCAAATGATATATTCTCTGCCTGTCCCAGCGGATATGGAGCACATACAAGCGATATCGTTCACTTTAATGCTATCTCTACTACAATTCCCTGATGAGAAAAGGGACAATGAAACTTTATAGTGTGAAGAGAAAAGAGTTTCTGTCTGCTGTGCTGTCATAGGCCATATTCTATAAGGCCGAAAGGCTCAGTTAAATACATAGAGACAGACAGGACAGGAAAGCTTCACAGGAGAAGCTGAAGTCAGAATATCAGTGAAACAAAGACATCACCCAAATCATTTATTTAATCAATTATTCATGATTTTTAGACTAAAATACATTTTCATTCTGTAAGTAGAATTAAAGGTCACAAATGTCAAATCCTACTTGACTTTACTGCTACTGGCTGAGTACAAGTTAGACGATGAAAGCAGTCATTTCTCAAGTGTGGAAATATTATGTGAGGGATTATTGTGCATCATCAAATAACTCAAACACATAAACGCTCATTCACAAATTCTAACGACTGAAGAGGGAAGAAACAGAACAGGGACCCCTTCCAGCAAGCAAGCATGTGACAATATACAGTGTGTGTCAGTTTATCTGTGCTGTGTGTGTGTGTGTTATTTGCCTCCAGCCTCGGTGCTGGCCGGCCTCTCTCTGGGGCCCATCTGTGTAACCATAGTGATCGAACAGTCCCCATCTCTTGTGGGATGTGTGTGTGTGTGTGTGTGTGTGTGTGTGTGTGTGTGTGTGTGTGTCTTCCCATAGGCAACAGCACACAGGTTGGCAATGCATTCATTATAAGAGCTCAGTAATTTCCGTTAAACTGCAGCTGGATAACACCCACTGTCACTGTCACTGGAGGACACTTTAGAAAAGGTGGTGTGTGTGTGTCCATGTGTCGTTTTCCTGGTAGATCTGCATCACTTGTCAGGGGTGTGTGAGGAGAGAGCAGGGTGACATGCACAGGGCAGCTGCTAGTTAAATTGAGCCTGAGCAATGTGACATGTAAACGGATGCACACACACACACACACACATCTAAGTTTAGCCCAGGTTTATTTAGGAATATGTGAGGTTTATAATGGAGAAGTGTTTCTCAGTCGGTCCCTCTCTAAATGTGTGTGTCCATGGAGACACGGGCGTGAAATAATTATAACTATTTGCAATTTCCTGGCCAGTGCTTCCACAATAGCATAGGAGGCAAAATAGTTCAGATTCAGATGTGCAGAGTGTGACTGTATATGTGTGTCTGTGCTCTAAATCTCTGGCCTCTCTGGCAACAAGGCTCCATTATCAGTCCCGTATTATTCCAGACCGACTCTCCCCCGCAGCATAGCTATCTGATCAACAGCAGAATTGTGAGGATTCAACAACCAAGTATTTCCTCGGCGTGAGCGGGAGGAGGCAAGTGTGCGAAAGCTGATGTTGTCAGTCCGTGGCAGTACATTAGAGGACCAAATGAAATGGTGGGAAAGTGAAGGGAAGAGGGACAACAGAGTGTGTTTGTCATGTTTAATGAGCGGGTTTGTCTCCGTGTCTACCTCCTGTCTTTAACTCTCAAGATGAGAGTTATTCTTGCTCACCCACCTGCAGTCTACTGCTTAACTATGACTCAGAAAGGGTACTCAACATGCTGAGCATCTGCAGAGCCCTCAACTATGGAGAATCTGTGCATTGGTTTGCAACAAGAAGAACATTAAGCATTGACTCCCCATGCGCCTGCTCATCCCTGAGCTTCCTTCCTTCCTCCTTCACTCCATTCGCACCTCTTCTTGAGCACTTTATCTACTTTACTTTTGTGCTTTCACTCACCTTTCCCCAAAGTCCCCCTCCTCTGCCTCCCCCCTTGAGGTCTGTAGCTTGGAAATGATGGACAGATCTGCCAGTCTCAGGGTACTACGCCATCAGATTGGTATGCCAGTGATACCAAGGCTGTCAGACACAACACATTCTGCCCAACCCCTTCCTCTCATTTACATCCAATTACACATGCACGTGAGTGTTTGTGCATGTACGTGCCGAAAAGTGCGTGCATGCGCACACACTGGCATACAGCCCAGTGCACAAGCAAGAACATGATGTCTCTCTCTCTCTTACACCAACACACACTTTATAAAAAGGCCCTGTGTGTGTTAATGTGTCTGGATAAGTTTCTCTGACAGGTTGCAGAAGTAGCAACTATGTCTGAGAGAAATCATAACTCTGCATGCCAGTTCTTCCAGTCAAAAACTAATAAGAGATTCAGAGATGGCTGGGGAGAAGGGAGGATAGAGGAATCAAGACAATAAAAAAGGAAGGAAAGATATAAAAAAGAAAACAAAGACTATTGCATTCATCATCTATATTGTGAGAGCTGACATAGAGCTCTGGAACTGCTTGACAAATCAGTCATCCTTGGGCCGCAGGAATGAGACCTGAGTGCCGTAAGGACCGAGAGAGGTGGCCAGCAAACTGTCTGACATATCAATCACCCGAGTCCTATGGGACACAAGCTATATAGGGAGACACAGGTGGCTGAGAGGCCTGGGCTGGCAGGTTCAGTACACACAGAGAGGTCGCCGAGATCTGCCTGACCCGTCTGTCCAACAATGTAAAGCTGAACACTCTGACAATGACAGAGATGCCCAACACACGGGAAATGGAGACAGCTCTGCAGAAAGCCTGACACATATCCATCTAGATTTAAAGAAATGCGCTCAAAGACACATATTAAAAGCAAACAAATGCATGTTGGTCTACATAAGCACATATAAAATGCAACAGGCAGCGGCCATATGCTGCCGGGCTCTTCTAAGACAGTGCACCCGAGGGAAATTAAACAATATCAGTAATCTCTCTTCCTCTTCCCAATCATACTCCCATGACTCCATGTAAGAGTTTTAATATGGTTGTGCATTTATGAGTGTGAAGTAAAAGGGAGAGGGAATAAAGAGAGGAGAACAGTCAGAAATGAACTATCAGAGGATGCATGTATACACCGTGAATATATATGAATATGTATTGTACTAGCAGATGGGCTGGCTGCAGTGTCGGGGGGCCACGGCATGATTCCACGATGAGAAGCACATATTTAAATGAATATGAATTTGCATACCACTGACACATCCAGACCAATATATTAGTGTGTCTGTCCCAAGCTGACAAGCGGAGCATCTGTTTGAAAAGCCGAAGAGATAAAAAGAATCGCAATTGCTCGAAGTGTTTCTTCCCTCGGTTTCTCTTTCGCTTCTTTCATGGGTCACAAACTTGAACTATTGGAACAGTTGGGAGTTGTGGGATTTTGCGCCACAGTAGCAGGTTTATTGCTTGAAGGTTTCTGGAGAGGTACTTACCAAGAAATAAAACAGATGAATAACACTGACTGAAAAGAGCAAGACGTTCGATCAGATTTTCAGGCGCACCTGTTGGAATTATCTTGTTCATACAAGTGAACGGCCTCATTAATTTGTTTGCCTTTTTTTCCTTTTTAATGTGGAAAATGGAGGGAGGGATTGCGGGAGGGATTACAGCTCAATAACAGGCTGGCATTATGGCTCCCTGTCCCCCACCCACACAGGGATTAGCCAGGCAGGGAGAACCCCACGTTAGCACTGTAGCCTAATAAAATGGCCATCATATAGAGAGGCATTTAGGAGCAATGAATACCAATGAGTGACTCCAGAACACATTCAGCAAACTGGTAAATGAAAGCCATGCATCACAGTGACGGAGTATAATCCATCTGTTGGCTGACTGGAGCTCAGCTGGAGCTCAACATGTTGGCTTCCTCGCAGTCAGACACGTCGTACTGAGTGGTTTGGAGAGGGGGACCAGTCTTTGGTTCTCGGTGGAAGAGGAAACTGTGGAAGCTCACGGTTAATAGAGTCAATAGTAACAAACATTTTTGTATTCATTGTCAATTACAATGTCTTTTTAATATATAAAATGTCATGGAGTGATAGTTACTTATCCAATACTGTACCTCTATATCTAAATCTCTTTTCATGTTGAAATGATGAAAAATGATGGCAGCATAAAAGATGTGACTGACCGTGAGCAGACAGCTATATTGGTGATGGCATGGATACCATCAACCATTATGTTGTGCCAACTATAAGCAATATAGCTAATTAATACATCTACAATTCAAATACAACACCAATATATAATTATATTTATCAAACAGTTGCCTTTTCAAATCCAGCAGACGTGGAACAAAAGTAGCATTCATTAGTTTGATGAATGCAAGTTCAATATTTACTCTCCTTTTTGCTTTATTTTGGTCAACAATGAGCTAAAAGATGCTATAAGATGCTCTAAAGCTCCTAAAGCTGAGCAGAGTCTGATGATAATTCTCTGTTGGTTCATCACTATAACCCTGTTCATATGCAAGTAGTCATGTGATCCAAAGGCCAATCAACATTAATATGTTCATATACCTATACTGGTCACCAGTTTGCCTGAATCTGTTGGATTATGGGTGCTGGTACAGGCCTGGGTTACAGGTCTTATGTAAATGGGTTGGGTCAGGTCCTGAGCTGATTTAGAGAGAAGTAGGTCAGTTCAGAGAAAAAGACTTTGACACAATCACAAACTGGGTAACACCACTGTATTCTCCTTGGACACCGTCTGAAATCCAAAAGATATTTGAATTAGAACGATATAAAACCAAGGCTACCTAATATTTGACATTTTGCCTGAACTAATGGCTGAAAGAGTTAATTAGGTATTAATATTGCTTGATTGATTGAGTGAATAATTAAGTCATTATTGTGCAGAACTGCTGCAGATCTTAGACAGAAAAGAAGGGCAGATGGAGGGAGAGTGAAAGTTGGGGGTAAATGAGGGGACAGAGGAGGAGAGGGGGGACAATGATGAGTGTGGTTCAGCTGTGTTAATAGTTCTGCCCTGGCTGGCTGTCTCTCCCTGCCATGCCAAACCTCAATGATTTATGGGCTATTTGGAGATAGCTAGGCTACTGAATGTACACAATCCCTCACACGCAGCTGAGAGAGAGAGAGAGAGAGAGAGAGAGAGAGAGAGAAGCTCGGGGTATGGGGAGGAAGATAGCTCGGGCGTGGATCATTCCTTACAAGACCCCATGAGAGCGAAAAGAGAAAAGAGAGGGAATTCAGAGGTTGAGAAGGAGGGAAGGCAGGAAAGGAGAAATGACCAGAAGAAGGAGGAGAATGGAGGAGGAGGAGAGGAGGGCTGATGAATGCTGGGAAGTGAAAAGTGTCGAGCAGAGAAACGGATGAGACGGAGGGCTGGGTAAGAGAAAAACTCAGCGAGAAAGGGGAGGACAGAGCGAGCGAGGAGAGGAATGAAGAAGAGTGAGGAAGGGGAGATGAACAGAAGGATAAGAGGAGGCCAGCACTTTGATCTGGGCCACAGAGCATTGGTATTCACCTTCAGCACTGCACAGGGAATCTCTTCCTCGTACTCACATACCCCCCCCCCCCCGGCCCTCTGCCGATCATTTCATTCTACCTTTTCAGTTTTCTATCACGACACCAAACACCCTCTTCTATCCTTCTGTATTGATAGGGCCACAGGCACACAACTGTGTTCTAATTTCTCTTTCTATTTACAACCACACCCTCTGATTATTGATCTGCAGTGATAGGTCTGTATAAGAGGAGCTGTTGAATGCATATGTGGAAATCTGTAGTTTTGGAGAGAAAACTCAAAGTGGGAATGTGTGTCATGGGGAAATGATACTAAAAGCTAAACAGATGTCTGTCATATTGGCTTCATTCTTTGTCACTTAATCATGAGATGTTTCTATTAAAATGTGAATCAATGTGTGTTTCCATAAATAGGTTAATGGGAATGTATTCAAGATTATGTGACAACCATTTCATTTTTTCATTTTAAGGAGTGAATTTGTCTGTGTGTGTGAGATCCACATGATGAGTGAGGGGGGCTGAGAGGGGCCTTCTGGTGGAGTGGAGGAGTGTAACAGTGATGTGTAGTATGACATGAAAACACAGCAGGAGAAGAAGCAGATTTGGTCACATGATGTGTTAGAAAATCTGTTCCTTGATTTTCTGTTTGCACACCAACTTGGCCAAGCATAACAACTATTATTTATTTATATATTTTTGCAAATCTCTGAAATCTCTGACATCCCTTGACTTTTATATTTCAAATTTTGTATGACGCACATAAAATCAGGTGCATGAGCTTGAGCTACATTTTAAATATAAAATTCACATGGTTGATTATTCATCTCAGGTCCACACAAAATCATTCTTGTGACTGAATCTTTGTCTGCCTTATCTGTCTCTCTCTATCTCTTTCTCTGTTTGCATTTCACTTCCTCCAAAGTACCTGGATGCTATCTGGACTATGTTCAGTCTGGCAATTACATGAACAATTTAAGTCATGTTCTTTTTTGCCACAGTTGTCTTTCATCCTCCATTTCCCTTTTATGAAACACTTTCATCCGAGTGCTGTCTCACCTAAACACACCTTCATCTCTTGTCACTTCTTGAAACAATAACACTTCTTCACTGCTGTCGTCCCACCTCCACTTCTGCACCTCTTTGTCCTCTGACTTGCTTTGCAAAACATCACATAACAATGTGTTTTTATATGGCCCATTAAATTACGTTGATTATAACAAAATTCATCCAGGATGCAGGTGTTTAAATGCATAATTTCATGCACTTCAAGGCGGGAATCACTTGTCTTTTATTTCAGCTAAACAATCAGTTGCAGCCCTCTCCTTCTGCTCTATCGTCCTGCCCAGCTGCTCACAGTCAGTCCATCAAATACGCTGCATGAAGAGGCTTACTGACTGTTCTCCAGCCAAGGGTTTGACAAAAAACATCATCAGCAACAAAGCTCCACAATAAACAAAGAACGCTGACCGCAAAAATGGACAGAAAGAGCCTGGCCACCACCATATTCTGCACTAAATGAAGCAGGATTTCCTTTTCATGGTCTCCTGGCTGACGTCTGATGGCTGCCACTTCCTGGCTTTTCCTCTGCCGTCCTTCACTGCCAGATTCCCCTCCACACAGCCAAGCAGTAATGGCACATAATGAGAGAGCCACTAACCTGGTTCTAACCCTACATGGGGAGCTGCCAAGGTGGGACACCTGTCATTTATGTGTGTGTGTGTGTGTGTGTGTGTGTGTGTGAGACTGTAACCATATCTGATAAAGGATGTAAGGCCTCATGGATCACAAAATATCCTGCTCCTCATGCTAGAGTATATGCTCATAGTATATGCACATATCATCATGCATGCACCAAACAGGGAGGATAAAGGTGGATTTTACTTCTCTTATTAGAGCCAATTAAAGCGTTGGCTCAACACAGTTGAACTCTTGTATATAAGAAGCTTCCCATTAACGTATCTATTTTTGACATTTAATTATCCACTGCGCAAGACTTGGGGTGTTTTCAGGGATTTCTGACAGAGATGAACAATACCAGCTTACCAGTGCAGTGAAAAGAGAAAATGTAATGTGGTCAGAGGATGCCAGAAACATCAGGAACATTTATCTGCAATGCATTTACACTGTAGCTAACTCAAGGTTGGACCTCTGGCCTCTGAGATAAAACTGAGCTCCTGCACACTCAATGCAAAACACTTAAGACTTGGCGCTAATGACCTGACCAAACAAATCAAACAACTAACTGCAGGTCGTTTTTTCCTGCTGATATTCAGACTCAATTGCCTTTTTGTTATCACTGACATTGACTCGTTAGCCATTTTCTGTTGTGGTCAGGAGTTATTTTTCGCCCGAACCAATATCCGTGAAAGTTGTATCTGTCCACATCACTTGCTCTTTGTCACATTGATCAAAGTCTTATATTATTTGTTACATGTTGAGCAATCGCTGGTAAACTATTTACTATTTTATTTTTGCTGTGCATTGAAGGAGGAAAGAAACTCTCAGCCTACTTCATTTAATCTTCCATTGAGGTGATCAAGGGAAAAACAACGATAAGCACTGAATCCATGCAACCTGCTTCCTCAAGCACCAGAGGGATCAAATGATGAATTAACCTTTTCCTAAAACCTGAAGGGAAAACACCAAAAAAACATCATTCTTCTCAGTGCGCAGAGTGATTTAAAAGCTGTTGTTCATGTTACAACAGCCTTGATAACTGTGTCGATTTCATTCACGCTTTCCACCATATTTGATCTGTTTGGGCTCTGGGGCTGTTAGAAAATGTTCCCAACCTTAGTCCTGTACCTACAAAGGCGCTGACTGGTTTTCTTTTCTCAGAAAGCGAGGCAGGTTAAATTGCTGAACAAGATTTAAGATGTGGGTGGCGATTTAGAAATCTGGAAGCAGCCCAGAGAATTACACAAAAATATGCACAATCCCTCAGACCTGTAATTGATTGAATCAAGCTCATCGGTTTAGAGGCTCTACAGAGCAGGAGAGCTGTTACTCAGCAGCTGCAGGAGAGTGGGCTGCACCGATAACTTGGTGTCACATTATGTAATAAATAACCCATTTAGAATAAAATGCATTAATCTGTATTTACAACTAGAATAGCGCTTAATTCTCTTTTCCTCTCTTCACACGTTACTGTATGCCAGTGGGCTTATGTGCGTGCTTATGTTTTATGTTACAGAGATTGATGGAGCTGAAGGCCAGTGGGTTGCACAGTTGTGTGGGTGTAAAGCCAGCAGCCCTCTGTCAGCCTGTCAGAAAGCTGAGGCATGCCAGCAGCTGTGTGTGTGTCACCTTCTGTGTGTGTGTGTGTGTGCAGCATTAGCGAGTGTATATTGGTGTGCAGGCGTAGTGTGCGAGTGCTGGTGTGAGTTTGACATGGGGACAGCCTGATCCACTGCCAACAGCTCAGCATGGGCCAAGTTTCCTCCCGATGTGACACCTGCTGGCCACGAGCAAGAACAGGACACACCGGGGACGGCCCTGATGGATGGTGTGTGTGTGTGTGTGTGTGTGTGTGTGTGTTTGTTTGTGCTTGTGTGTGCCATTTGTGTAAAGACAAATCTATCACACATGTACAGCTTCACACTGTGAATTTATGAATGTTTAAGCAGACATCTGTGTGTGCATGCATGCATAACAGCGATGAGCATGTTGGATCTCAAAGAATTAACAGGCTCCTTTGGTATGGGACTGAAAAAGAGGAAGAGGGAAGCGCAAGGGAAGCCCCAGGCACTTTAACTGCTGCCTCACAGATAAGTGAGCCTAAATCTGCAGCCTTTTAAGCTTTCATCTGTCTATCCATCTCCCCTACACACACACACTGGTCTGGTCTCTAAACTTCTATCTAAAGCTCAGTCTGCATTCTTCATAAATATCGTTGCTTCTTGAGTTTCCCTTCCCATTTTCAAATCTCATCAAACCTTTCCTAACCTCATTTACTCTGTGCTGAGAGGTACCTTCTTTTCATTCCTATTTAATACCTTCCTCCTCCTATTCATCTCGTCATTTCCCAATATCAGTCAATATTTCCCCTCCTTCCTTCATCATTTCTCCATTTTCTTCCTCTCATGTTTTTTCTTTGCTTCTCTTGTCTCAAAGCTCGCCCATTGTTTTCATTCTCCGTGCTAATCTGCTAGCAGCAGACATTGCTGCACAGACACATCGGCGTGCAAGCTCATATATGCACGTTCACACACAAGCGTCCAGACACATACACACAGAATCATACACACACACACACATACACAAAGAGCACAGAGTGCAGCAGCCCCAGACATAAGGGCTTAAACAGCGGTTAATCCTCTAGCACAGTGTTTCTGTCTTCCACAGGGCATTGGGCCCGGTGCCATCCACCCAGATCAGTGTGTATTCACCTCCCATCCACTCTCTCTCCATACACACAAACACACACTGCAGCCATGTCACAAACACCACTTCAAATGTGAGGCGATCAGACTCTGAGAAGGGCAACGTGAAAGACAAAAAGTATTACAGTAATAACAGTTAAAAGAGCAGCAGCATTAAATGTAATTCAGCATATGAGTGTGGGAGACCATGAGGACAGTGGCGTTCGTTTGGGGGCAGATTTGATGATACAGCGTGGTTACAAATAGGAAAAGAGGATACAACAATGTGACGCTACGTGGTTGACGGGATTGTAAGAAGCCAGATGAAAACCTCGTGCCGACATTGAACATGAGGGGCTTAAAGTAGCTTTCGACAAGCCTCTGACTCAGGGAGAAAGAGGAGAGGAGAATGGAAAAGTGAAGAAAAAGAGAGAGAGAGAGAGAGAGAGAGAGAGAGAGAGAGAGAGAGAGAGAGAGAAGTGAAGTAAATATGGGTCTTTTGAGTTTTGGCCAGGCAGACAGATTGGCTCTGCATCAGAAACACAGCACATGAAAAGAGGAAATCTGGGCGATTTCTCCATTTGCCACGGAGGAGGCCTGCACAAATGAAACTATCATCCATGTACACCCCCCCCCCAGCCCTGCTCTCCGTCGCCTTCCAGGAATCCTCCATCCCTCCCTCGGTCTGTCTGTCTGTCTTTCACTCCAGCTCTTCATGTCTGCGTCTATCCTCTCCACCTCTAACTCTGTTGTATCTCGGGCGCCTCTCTCACCAGCAGCGCCTGTCACACCTTTTCTCCGATCCATATGTTAATCCGTTTCTCTGTTTCTCTCCATTTCATTACCACTATCTGAGAGTTTTTCTCTCTCCCTCTAGCACCCATTCCTTCACTCAGCTCTATTCGTGGGAGAATGAGGTGCTTTAATGAGTCTGTTCTTTCGTCCTCATTAGAGGGTGGACAATGATTGATGCAGGGAGGAGGTGAGAGCATGCAGACTGAGAGACCGTGCGCACATGCAAACACACAAATGTGAATCAGCACCTTGACCAGGCTTGTTGTGTGTGTGTGTGTGCTTGTGATACTTCTGTGGAAATGCCTGCCTCACTACATCTGAGAGAGATGGCCACTTTGCCAGGGCCTGATGGGAAGAACAGTTGGTAATGATCAATTGGCACATATGTGAGCGTGCATGTGTGTGTAAGTGAACAGCACTATCTGTGGAGGCAGAGTAGCTTTGTCCAGCCCTCTTTTGGGCTCCATAGAGGTTTTGGGTGGCACCCTTTGAGGAAGAAATGTGTCCAACCCAATAAAGCCTTTATACAGAGACACTAAACTCGACTGTAAATCTACTGTAAGAGGGAGTGAGAGGGTTGCCACCAGGAAAGCAAAATGTGTGAGGAGATTCCAAATGAGTGTGAGATTTCAGATTCCCATCACACACACACTTGCACACATGCACATTTTTGATGTGCCAATCAGCATCAGGCCTCTCTGGGTGAAGAGGTAATTACAAAGTGCTAATTGGATGTCATTATTATTAGCCCTGATGAAGGGGAGAAAGTGGAGGGCAGATGACAAAACCAAAGACCTCAGCTCACGAGAGCCTGACTACATTAGCCACAATGAGATGAAGGCCAAAGGACGCTGTATACTGTAGATCTGATAGGGAAGCCAATCAGGGATGAAAGATGTCAATGAAAGGGTTTTGATTAAAGCCAAAGTGGATTTGGATGGAAAAATAATAGAAATTCAATAACAATTTATTGGCTGATATATATTTTCATTGTAGGTCTGCTTCTTCAAAGGTCTCTTGACTTGTTATAAAGATATTTCTAATGAAATATATTTTAGAATTAAAATGTAATTTTCAAAAACAAGAGTAACAGTAATTGGGTGAAATTTTGAACATTCAACATATGGACTTTCTGATATTATCTAAAAATATCAGACTACACAAAATCCCCGCAGAAGACGTTTTGGATTTCAACGATGGTGAGAATGAACAGTGATGTTTAAATGGAAAAGGGACTACATTAAATCAGAAGAGAAAAAGGGAAGTGAATGAATGAATGAATTATCGTGCATTTGACTCACAAATAAATTTACATAATTGTTCATCTGTCTGATATCAGAGGAAGCCCTAATAAACAAAACTTGAACTCGATAGCAGGCAGACGGTGACAGACATGTGAAACACAGGTGGAAACGTAAAAAGATTTTTGCTGTTATAATGCTGTTAAAAAGAGAAGGAGAGAGCCAGGAGTGGTGAAAGACTGGGAGAGAGTTGTTTGATGAGCTCATACGAGGCAGGTCCTGGGTGGCCTGGAGTCAGGGATTAACTGTTGTGCAAAAGGCTGAAAGGTCAATATTGACTGACACCTTGGCTTTATGGATGGACAATCCTAGTTTTGCATGTCCATGATGCAGCACTCATTGCCTCAAACCTTTAACAAAAGCTTCAAATTGATTGGTCTCCTAACCTTAAATAAGACCTTCTTTGTCTTTTAAAACCAAATAAGCGAATAAGTTAAACTTTGAACTAAATGCCAATGCAGAACAATACAACCTCCTAAAATCTAAGCTAAAGATGGGACAGAAATTTGTTTTCACTTTTTCTTCACTGTTGCAGCTGCTCGGTGCACAGAGGGAGGGAATTGTGTTTTATCCGGAATCTTCAACATTTTTGCATCAACATTCCTTCCTCTACTATATCCACTGTCCCCTGCTCTCTGTTTTCCCATAAACAGGAACAAATGGCATTTTATCTTAGTCAGTCACATGAAGCCGTGTCCTCTGGCCTATGGCTTCTAGCCTTCAACAGCACAGAATGACCATGCTTGGGGAGGAAGCTGTTTTCGTTTAACTAAGTGTGTCTTAATTTATACACTGTTTGTACCAGTTCCCAACACAGCTCTACAGCCCACATAATGCACAATAAGTCACACTGTGCAAAATACAAATGAAGCCTATACAAAGAACTGGAATCACAAAGGCTGTTTTACCACCCAACAGCTTGTCCATGCATGGTAAATTGCTCTAAAATACACAGTAAATATGGTGTGTGTGTGTGTGTGCATTTGTGCACAAAATGCGATGTGCAAATGAGTGCTCATTTGAAGGTGAAAAAAAAAGTGACTGAAACCCTTCAGCCACTGCAATCAATCACTAGAGCAGATCAATGGCGTGCGGTTCAGCCCAGCCAGCACTGCAGAAATGAGAGGTGTGGTAGGCGAAGATGTGTGTGAGTGTGTGTGTATGTGTGCATGTTCCGCACGTAGAGAGTGGGAAGAAGGAAGAAGCAGCTGAATGAGAAAGCGAGTGGAAAGAGAAGGCTAAATGAATTAGATTATAGTGTGATATGACCTCCATATCAGATGACGTGTTCTGCCTGTTCAGCTCCACGGAGCTGCAGCACATGACACACGGGTGGCATCTAAAAAAAAAAAAAAAAGATGGTCATGATGATGATGATGATGCGGATTCTCATCAAACAAGGTCTCTTGATAAAGTCACATGTGAAACACGTGGGGAAAACCATATCTATCCATTTTTTGCTCGTCTTTGTGCACACTGTCCTGTCTTTGTTCAGTCTTTCGTCAAGCTAAACCTCTGACACACTTTCTCATGCTCTACGAATAAGTCTCTCAGCCTCTCCCATCAAATACTGTAGTGTGGTTTAGAGGGCTGTGGTTCAGACACTCTGGACACCAGTGGAAGAGAGAAACATGCAGTAACCTTAACACTGACTTCAGATTCCTAACTGGGCTTTTTCTTCTTGAACCAAACAGGAAGCATGATCCTTTGAAACTGACTGTGATTTTTTCCTGATTCTGACAATTAGAATTATATTTTGCAATTCGCCCCGTTCAGTCGTTTCTGTTAAACTGTCATCTACTGAGGCATGAATGTGAAAATTGACCTCCCAGGGGGGTCAGTGAAGGTGACTCGCACAAGCCTGTGTGAGTGGAGTGTTTTCTGGGTGAGAAAATTGACTGGGAATCACTGATTACACAGCCGGCTGCAGTCGAAAACGTTGTCGAGAGCATGACAAGATAATACGAACATTTTAGGAAGAAACTGACAGCACTGGAATCATCGCACTCTGCAAGGCTTTCTGTGCTATTTTAACTGTGGGAAAGAAATTAAAATAAATCTTGATTAAATGATGAAAATGAAAATGAAAAAAAAAATCTATGATACAATATGGATTTTTAAAATTTGCAATACAGACAGTCAGTGGAGCTCTTGCGCAGCAGCTCGTTTGCATTTTCTTTCTTTCTTCACTTTCTCTAACTGGAACATTTTCATTGCTTGTTGAACAGTACGTTTGGTGAACAACTGCGTCTCGTTGCAGCAGGAAGCGACTGTGCTTCAAGTGTGTGGAGACATCATACAGAGTTAAAATTGGTTCCAACCTATTTGCTCCTTTTAAAACAGTTTTCATTAACAAGTGTGACAAACTTAACAGAAATTCATATGAATTTTACTTGATGTGTCCAAAACCAAAGTGTTCGGAATAAAGCAAGTGATTGATATTTGTTTCTTCAAATCATCAGAAACACAGTAAAAATATAGGAAAGCTGAAGAATTGCAGAGATTCATTGTAATATCAATACTCCAAAGATATGATAGGAGGATAAACCACATTAAGGTCAGGAGACACATGTGAAAATAAACATGTGTTATAGAGAGAGCGCAGTAAAAAGTACATGGATTAGAACTCTTGTGTGCAAAAATGGCTCCAGGCCTCCTGAAACTGACTGAACTGATCCGCTGTAGTGAATTACATCCTAACCCTCAGTCTGAGAAAACACACTGCAGAGGACACAAATCCGTGGGTACACACACTCAGACACTTTGGGGAAGCGAAGGAACACGAGCAGCTGGTCGGTCAGAAGAAGCCACGACCTAGAGATGAGCCAATGCATTTCCTCCTGTAGGAGATCTACCACTGGCTCGGCAAAGGCAGCCACTGAGGTGCATTAGATGGGTATGGAGGGATGAACCGGCTAAATTAATGTTGTATTGATCTTTCGTTTGATGTTTTTTTTTCTCTCCAGTGCAGTCAGCCAGGTGTGAAGTGTATGAGAAGATATGAGACAAAGGTGTTAACAGGCTGCTGCGGACGAGCAAACGAGTGCGATTAAATAGACTTAAAGGACGCAAGTGAGGTGAGGTAACCCAGTCAGGTGGAACCTATGCATGTCCAGGTTTTGTGAATGGTGGTTGTGGTGGTCATTTATCAGATAAATACACACTTATTTCCCTCAGTAGTTGATGATGATCAGAGCACAGCTAAATAGAGAGTGAATATTGGACTGAAAGCATGACTGCAAATGAATGCTAACATTGCTCTGTGTGCGCTGGATATACACTTTAAATAGGAAAATGATTCCTAACACATAGACAATATTAACATTATACAGGGATAATATGTCAGTGTTACAGTGGTTACAGCTTGTTTTGCTCCCCCCAAGTGGCTGATCAAAGTCTATCAATACTGGTTTAAACACCTGAGAGCACCATGGTTACATTTTCCTGACCAGCGACCCCTGGTGGTTGTGTGAATAATGATTGTTGTCTCTCTGAAGTGAAAGTGAAAATAGTTTGATGTTAGGATGCTGCAAAATCCTGTTAGGAGGAGGTCTGGGTGCTTGATTTGGGATACAAAGAATCAGACCAGAGCTTTTCTCCTACAACCTTGATGCTGGTTTCTTATAACCAATGAAGTGTTTTTAGTCAGCTTAACAAAAACTGTAGTGATGAGGTGGCTCTTAAGAACTCTTTTTTTAATGGTCATATGAGACAAATTATATTGTCCTCTCGACAAGGGCACCAGAAAACGCTCTGATGGCTCAATTGGGAAGTCAATGACAACCTATTTTGTCATCTTGATATAAGGACTATCTCCTAGCTGGGCTCATAAGCCCAGAATGTGCTATCACCTGGTTTAAAACAATAATGTTTTTCTTAGCTCCTGAAAGGTTGACATTTTAAAAGACACACAGCTTCCACAGGAATATTCAGATTCACACCTGTGTCTTGTTTGTGATCTGAGGGTGGCCCCCCGGAGGAATGACTCAATGATAATATTAGCAGTCAAGACGGAACACATTTCAATAGCCTAACTTTTTCCACAGGGTTTCTTGGCCTGCTGTTCTATCTGTGGAAGAGACACCCAATATCGATCTGGCTCTGACACATCACCGATGACTCACTGAAGGGGGGGAGAATTTGTGTGTCAGTGTGTGTGTGTATAAGAGGGACAGAAAAAGATGCAGGTCTTCACAGTGATCCCTGCAATCTTACGGTGTCCTTCAAAGAGGAGTCAGCAGGGACGATTTCTCTCGCTCGTCTTCTTTTCTATCATGGTACAGTTTGAAGTTCACAGCATGTTCCGGCTGATGTAGAATAACAAGCAGACTTGGGACTGGTTAACACAACTCTGTGTCAACATCGTTCTTCTGCATAAGGTCCCACTGTGTCTGCTTAGATGTAGAAGCTCCTCCTCCCTCCTGGTTGTCTCCCTTGTGTCATTCATCGCCTCCTCTTCTTTACCTCTTGCTCTCGTGCTCCGTGGCACCGCTCCTTCCTGGTTTGAAGGAGACGGCTGGCTGCAGGTCTACAGATTAGGTCCAAGCTTGCTTTGCGATTGCGAGGCCTGAAAGCTGGACTTCAACACATTAGATGAGTCATTACACCGGGGAGAGCGAGGGAGCAAAGGGAGGGCAGATAGAAGAGAGGTAAAAAGGTTGACTTCAAAACAAAATATTCCTCTCTCAAAAAACGACTGCCGACATGAAAGAAGAACTCAACACTGACTATTTCTGATGATCTACTTGGCCTTTAATTTACATCAAAAGATGTTGGGAGTTAAAAAACACAAATGTCTGTTTTTGGTAAAACTGAGTAATGAACATTTTTTTCTTAAAAAAAAGTTATATACAGAGTATCTGAGAAAGAAAAGCTTTCAGCAAGACAAAAGAAACGAAAGAGAGGAAAGGGGGAATTAGAAAAAGAATGAATGGAGCAAAAAATTGAAAACAAGAAGAAAAAAAAGAAATGTGATGAGAAAAGAAAAAAAAGGGGCCAGGAGATGTTATTTGGAGAGAAGTGGGGGAGAGAGAAACAAAAGAAGGAGAGAAAATGACTGCGGCAGACACTTTATTCTCTCTCGGTTTAACAATGCAAGGTGGTGTTCCAGAGCAAATCACAGACAGCCTGTGCATACTAATATATTAATACTCCAGTCATTACTGCTACCATCAGCACAATGGTAAATATTCCCCCTAATTGCATATCACAGATAACACTACAGCTTTATGTTGTTAATGTGTGTCTTTGTGCGGGTGTGTTTGTGTATTTATCCATATTAGTGTGACTGTGTGTGTGTGTGGGGGGGTGTATGAAGTTAATTGGCTGCCACAGATAATAAAGCAGTGTCATGTTCCATTGCTCTGCTCTCTGCTGGGTTTGAACATGCTTTAGATGAAATTTAAGAAAATAAAAATAAATTACCACAACAGCTGTGAATACAACATCATTTGGCTGAATGCATTGAGACGATTGGTTGATTCATCGATTAGTCAGTGGACAGAAAATTAATGAGCTGGTTCTGGTTTGAATTGCATGTGTACGCTTCCTTTCTCTGGTTTACATGATTGAAAATAACAGAAAAAATTATGTCATTGGGTGATGGATAATTGGCTGACGAAAACAAGCGCATTTCATGAACTACACAATTAATCAGTCAACTAATCCACAGTCGTACTCGCAGCTCTGTCAGGCTGTGTTTTGAGCTTAATGTTAACATCAGCATGCTAACATGGACAAAGACAACAAGCAGGTATAGTGATCACCATGTTAGGATTAGAGTTGCTAATTAGCAATAAATGCAAAATACAGCACTGTTAATAAACGTATTGGAACATTAAAACATTTTGACCCAATGGTGATGCTTGACGAAAAGTTAAGTCATCGCCAAAATTATTGCAAACCATCTCAAGGGAGACATGAATATTCAAACCAAATTCAATATCAAATCATCCAACAAGCATCGAGACAGTCTACTCAAAAGGACACGACGAAATATAAACTTAGAAAACTTAGACTAAGAAAAAGTCAGGTGATCATCAAAATTGTCATCTACAGTGTCTGTGAAATCTTTAACCAATCGCCCCTGCTGATGTTATATATGAAGATATTCAGAGGATAATTGAAAACTTTGGCCTGCTGGTGACGACAGGAAAAGTCCATAAAATTATTCAATAAAGAAAATTGTTGTGTTATGGTGAACATAAAAATCTGACTCCTCGCTGTAATAATGAAGCAGGTATTCTTCTCAATTCACTATAGAAATGACTTTTTGGCTCAACATTTTGGAAGCAATACAATCAAAAATATATACTGTGTCATATAGCCGTGTTTATTGTTGCTATCACTGGGTATTTCCACAAGAGAGCTCGGACTTGCATTAGCAGACTTTGGTGCTTCGAGGATTATTCTCTGCTATTGGAAAAGTCAGACAGCCTGCTGTTGCTTAATGGGTAAAATGAATAATGACTCAAATGAATAATGAATGATTTCAACATTGTGAATGACAAAAATTTAAATTCCTGATTGCTAGGGCTGATAATTATCAAAGGAATTTCAATAAAGCTTGGTCGAATTTTTGAACCGCTACATAAAGAAGGAAATACAACATGAAATTAATCTCAATGTGAAAATGGGCACTTTCATTCTTTATTGGTTTGTCTTTTTGTGTTTGTCCAGATTTGTTCTCATTGCTCTGCATCTATCAATAAACAGTATAATTTTTGGAGTTCTGGCATCTTTCACCATGTTGCTTCCTGAGCTGAGGAGGCAACCTAATTTGACGAATGCTTCCAACTTTTGTTTACGCTTTACAAACCGATGAGTGCTCCTTCATCGTGGGCTGAGTCGACGTCGGGTTGACAGCGATGCACCGAACGCCATAAAATGTGGGAACAATGCTCCAAATCCGAATAAATGAGAGAAACAAACACGTCTGTTCCCCTTCACCAAACACTTTACTCAACCATCCAGCCTCGTTTTCATTCATGAATATTACATAGCCTGTGATTGGCTGCCAGATCATTACACTGATGAGTGAGAGCAGGCCATCTGGTGGTGGTGAGAGGGTTATCACGACTCACTACCACTAAGCAGCCCACACTCGTGAGCAGGTTTGCAGAGAAGAACAATGTGTTTCTGTGTCTGTCTGTGTGTGCAGCTGTGTGCACCCAGCTGTGTTTGAATATGTGTCGTACAGAAGAGAAGAGATAAGAAAGTCCCCGGCTTCGTAAATACAGAGAGTGTGAAGCGAAAGCCCCCTCCAGAAACAGTCTCTGGGGCAGCTCTGGCTCTCCAGAGGGGAGGCAGGCTGTGTGAGGTATCTACCCAGTGGGGGAGAGCTCCTGACAGGCTGCCTGCGACGGCATCCTGGCCCCCTTTCCTGGAACTCGCTGCTCACACAGGTGTTGGGCTCAGGTGGGCGAGAGAGGAGGAAACTTGGCAAGCAAGCAGGTAGGAGAAGAAGAATAGGAAGAAGAAGAAGAAAAAGAAGAAGTGAAGGCAGGATTGTGGGCGGCTCAGAGAGAGAGAGAGAGAGAGAGAGAGAGAGAGAGAGAGAATGAGAGAGAGAGAGAGAAGGAATATGAGGGAGGACAAGGAGGAAAAGAAAGAATTGGGAACAGTTGGACTGAGCTCATTTAGGCAGCCAAGAGACTGAAAACATATGAGGTACTATTTTTTCTGCCTACATAAATCACCTCATACTGAAAGGGTTAAAAAAAAAGCCTTGCTATCTTCAGCTTCCTCTTGAGCTATCGCTTCTTTTTCCGCACTCTAAAACAAGCCTATATGCATCTCTGGGGAGCACATGTGAATGAGGAGAGCTGAGAGGTACTCAGCGTCTGTCCTGCTTTTACATCCTGCACACACACACACACACACATAAAAAAACACAACACACTCATTCACTATTTAAGGAATACCAGTCACTACAGAGGAAGAAAAAGGAGACCAAGCCCCTTAGCGGCGTCCATTCTTATTTTTCACTCCCACACCAGGCTGCCATCTTACATGTTATCTCCCTGTGCCCCCTCCCTATAGGCCACGCCTGCTTGTGCTCACTTGACCATCGGCCCAGTCAGTGTGTTCATAACTGAGCCTGAAACAGATATGGTGATAGTGCACAAAGCAAAAAAAAAAGAAAGAAGAAGAGACAGCGTTTGTTGACACTGCATCAATACTCCAAACCCCCTTTGGTGAAAGCCATATCACTAAGTGGGAAACACAATAATCACATCCCCTCCCATGATAATTTACCCCATGGGCAGCTTTAGCACTATTAAATGAAGAGTAATCAGCTCGACTTGTAAAATGATCAGTGTTTATGAGCATTTACACAAAAACCACTGGAGACAGCAGCCAGTTCGCTAAATCGCAGCGCCGCACAACAGAGATGAGCCTCGAAACGCAGCTGAACATCTCACACCCATGAATCAGTGACTGCTAATTGAATATAAGGTGGATCGGTTACCCGGCTCCATCTGGGAGCCACCGCTAATCATTCAGCCACTCTAACAACTTTCCAATGTTTTAAAATCTTTATTACTCAGGTTTGTGACAGTGAGATTAAATCCCCCTCTAAGCAGGGACCAGTTAAGACGGTCTGATGTGAGAGTGTATCCTGCTGATTTCCGCAGAGCCCTGAGGCAGGCCACCTAATCTACAAAGCCTCAACACTCATCCGCATGGATCAATGGATAACCGGGCAAATATTAGCACACGTCTCCCCTCAGTCCACCAGCCTGTCAAACTATCACCGGGCCCGCCTGTATTGAGAAATGTAATCTGCTCAGAAACTATGTCCATGTCCACTGAGCGTCATGCCAGTTAACCCCCGGCAGCCTCTTAAAACTGAGACTCTACAAGAGCTGTAAATATTTTACCAGCACAATAACTGTGATTGAATATTATCAGAGTTTGAATTTATTATCATTTTCTGTTTGATGGGATTAGTTCTAACCTTTTAAATTAAATAAAAGTTACTCAGCCAGTCAGTAAAATCCTGGTGATTTGATCGTGCTTTTGTTTCAGGGTCCAAATATTTCCAAGCAAATCGGGATTAAAAAGTGACAAGATTATTTATTTGAAGGTTTTGTTTTACACGTTTAAAGAAATGTGCTGGATGTAAAGCAACGCAGTCCATTTCAATAGGCATAAATTTAACTCATTTAGATGTGATTTTTCATACATTAGCCTGGAATACATTATAATAATAATAATAATAATAATAATAATAATAATAATAATAATAATAATAATAATAATTATTATTATTATTATTCGAATACAATAAAGGGTTTCCAGTGTGCATCAGGAGATAAAAGCTTGAAAGCATTATTCAAGATTGTAGGAAATGCTAACTGACTGCTCTCTTAGATTAGATTAAAAGCTTGATACCACTCTCATATCTGAACCATAAATATGTGAATACAACCTGCAGTCAGTGAATTTAGCTTAGCATAAGATTTTGGCTCTTTCCGAAGATAACAAAGAATCATTATATCTGACTTTCTGATTAAGACTTTATATCTTGTTCATGTACAAAAGATTTGCCTGGGAATTTGCTCATTGGCAGTAGTAGTATTTCCTCAGTGATTGACTTTGAATTTGTGATGTACCAAACCATTCATTCAGTCCCATTTTATGGTTTACTATTTATATATATCCCAGAAGTAATTATTAGCATCATGATATTGATTTCAACTCTATTGCTCAGGCTTATCTGAAAGTAACATTACATTGTTTTGTTTGGAGTCGTGATTCGTGCGGAGGAGTTACCACATTGCACTCACAGATCTTACACGATTACAAATATGTATGGTAACACAGATGGTCCAAATATTGTATATCTGTCTCCACTTTCCAGCCCTGTTGGTTTGGTAATTGAAGCATAGCTTGAGGAGAATGGCGCATGTGTCTTGAAATGTAAGCGGTTCAGCTTCTGTGGGATGCATAATGTGGAATCTGAAGATATAAGGTTTCTTTGCTGGCTTTGCGTGGGTACGTTTGTGTGTGGTATGGTTTATAGGCTGTAGGGGATGTTACGAATATGGGGAGAGGAAGACAAATGGGTTTACTCTGCACTGATAGTTCAGTGCCATCTCTCCTCACATCCCTCCGTCTCTCTCTCTCTCCTTGCATCGTTAGAGCTGTTGTCTGGGTTGCGAGGCCCTGTGGTGCGATATTGAACATGTTGTAAAAGACTCACGCCCCACACATTAGAGATGCTGGCTGCCACACACAGACACACAGAGAGGAAGGCAACGGCATAAAGACGATGCATGTGTCAAAAGTTGGGAATTACTGCAGGGCTGTCTGGGGCAGTGGCGCAGAGAGGACAAAGCAGAGAAACAGAGAGGAAGAGAAAAATAAGTTTTTCTATCCTGCTTTAATTTTCCTGTGGGATATGAGGGGAGGGGCGGCGTTCAGCAGATCAATAGCGAAGTTTGTCTCTGTCAATGCAGAGCTGAGATTGGAACAGGCAGAGTGAAAACATGCTACTATTCATAGCTCCTCTGCAGAATGAGCCTGAAAAAGTACAAGAGCAACTCTCTTTTTCATCCCAAACCATATAAAGTTACATACATAAACAGAATTTAGCTCTACATTTTAGCTTTACATACAAGCTCTACATTTCTTCTGTGCAACTGACTGTAAAGTTCTCATGAACAGAGGAATAAAAAAATAGGTTACCCCACTCAAATTAAAAATGTGTTTTGCAGGCAATCAAATGTGCTCGCATCATAGAAGCATGCACAGGGTTGCTGACTATGTCTGTGAACTTGTTGCTGATTAGTTTTGGCAGGCCATGTGGATTCTGGCTCAGAATTAAGCAGGGTGACCACCTGCCATTCATACGAGGGGTGGGCAAGTTAGATTTAACAACACTGAACTGTGAAAAAGCAAGAAACAGCAAAGGGGATTGAGAAACATCTTCTGAGGACATTCTGCTGCTCAATTTATTTAGAATGTAAGTGAAAACAATCCATGCATTGTCTCTGTGAATAGAATTTACGCAAAAGTCCCATATGGTGCATTAATTCATGGGAGTAAATAATGAATGATGGTGCATGACAAGCTACTTCTTAGACTGAGTTTCTGCTTTGGCGCAGACGGTAATAGAAGTCAGAGATGTAAGCTAGTTTCAGTATCGTATAGTAGATGAGGAGTTTCCCAGGAAACTGTATTCGAGCTTGTGGCTGATGCAGCCTGTCAGTGAGCGCTTTTCTAGTAATTCACCACGCACGCCGGGTGCAAACAGAATCTGACCCGCTTAACTCGTGCTCACACTTTACCACACAACCGCAAAAACACTGACACATAAGCTTCATATTTTCCCTTTTAAAGTGCTCTAGCGTGGAGTCGTGATTAAAGAGTTTGCCGATCACTTCAAGGACTTGGATTCAATCTCCTGTGGAAGAAACAAAAGTCCACCAGGTTGAAACACTGAATATCAATATCAGTTCAAAAGATGCTGCTCTCTGCAGCTCCGTGGAAAGCTCTCAAGCAAATAAAAATCTCTTTTTTTATGTTTTTCTTTTTTATAAGTATCCTCCTGTTGTACCTTTATGTGTGAAGTCAAGCTGCTTATGTGGTGCCAAAGAACTGAAGTGCTTTGCTTGGTTTCGAAAGGCTGCCACACTTTTTGACTGAGCTTCTCTCCTCTCGCTCTGTGAGTTCAACCACCCACCAAACAGCCCCGAGACTTGATTTGAACTCTGGCATCAGCGCAGCTCATTATTGCAGTGGCACAGAGGTGGGGACAGAATCAGATGATACAAAATTAAATTTACATAAAGTAACCTTGAGGTGAAATGTAGCAGCTGATGGTATTAGTCAGTGAATTAAAATGACAACCCCCATATTCTTTTATTTTCTCACTTTCTCCGTCTCGTTTAATCCTGTAAAGTCAAGGATTTAGTCGGGGAGGAGATTGATTATCAAGTGCTCTATGACATGGAGAACAGACATTTACCTCCTCCCTCCTTCTGGTTTCCTCCTCCCTTCTTTCTCCTTTCGCTTCCTCTCCTTCCTTACTTCTCTCATGCCTGTGATACACAGGAAATCGATAACCCAACGTCAACATTATAACAACATTATATCAATTCTGTCGGTGCAAAGGCGGGGCTGATCGTTACTGCAGAGATGAGCGCTTGCTGGATCAGTTTGGGCTGAAGCAGCATTCTGATTGGCAGAGTGCAACATTGATTTATCTATTACTGAGAGGAGATAGCATTAGTGTTTATCACACGAACCTGATGTCCTGCCAGGAGGAACTAAAGGACGACTGGTGCAGCTGTGAGAGGGTGTATAGGAGGTGTGTGCGTGAGTTTTGGGGGTTAGATATATTTCATTTAGCCCTGAGATCTGGCTCTGAATGTAGGACTGTGTGTGTGCGTGTGGCTGCATTCTGGAGATTAACATTTCTCTTAATTAAAAGGCGTCGGACAGGTAAAATGGGATTTGCTGCCAGTGGCAGGTTTAAAGGTCAGACAGCACTGAATGTGATGTGTTCCTGTGTTGACTGCATGGACATATCTGAGAAGGAAATTACTTAAATGACTTCAAAAGTAGTGTAACAGCCTGCAAATCCTGAAATATTTATTCTATAATAACATGAAACAAAGGAAAGCAACTGAATCTTTTTCTGATGTGCACTTTATCTTGATCAGTTAACCCACCTGATATTGTGAATCTCACTGTCCAGTGAGTCTTATGTGTTACAGGTGACAAGAGAAGAAAATGCATCTAATGTGAAAACTGAGAGTTTGAGATATTACGGACGTTCTGTGTGCAGACAGTCTGAACACTTTTCCTCACTGACATTGTGTAATAAAAACTGAGCTTTGCTAAAACTGAAAATACACTGTTATGTCCTGTGTGTGCACTGGTCTATTTTTGAGAAATAAAAAGAAAGAACAAGGGTAACAGAAACAAGAAAACACAGCGCCGCAGTAATGGTTGCTGGGAAACTGTTTTCATGTGCCCCTGTTGACAGCCACTTGTCCTATGTTTAAAAAAAAAAGGCTGTATCACTTGCCCTTGTCATGGAGTCTTCTGCCAAGGTGAATCAGAGTCCTGCTGTCACACTGATTCACTCCCTCCGACGTCTTGAAACAAGTGAGATTGTTAAACAATCACCTGACAGCTTCACAGAGTTGCCCACAAGACAACACCAGTATACTGAAATAGGCGAACTTGGATAAATTAGAAGTAAACACTTCATCACAGGTTGGAAGTTAAAATAACTCTGGATACACAGCAGAGGACAAAAAGCAGGGGCTCAGTGGACACTTGAGAATATGAATTCAGGCTGTTCTAACAAAACCTTTCAACACTGTTTACTGCATTCCCGGAAAACTTTACCTTGTTTGCTGCATCTCCAGATCAAAAACCAAAACTTACTTTATACACCCAGACACTCTACATGAAGCATCATCCTGCAAATGCAGATTACAAATTCAGAAAGAAAATGTATATATGCTTTTAACTGCATTTTTATGATATTATTTTATTGCTAGACTTGCAATGGTTGCTCATTCTCGACTGACATTAAAACATGAGTTACACTGGAGCACAAGACCAAACATGACAAACCACCATGTCATTTTTACCAGACGAAAAACTTGCTTGCCTGCCATTCATTCAACTTCCCTGAAAGGTGCAGTCCAGCTCTCTTCCCCTTCCTCTCATGCTTCACTCTACTGAATCCACTCGCTCAGAGCATTATGTGAACTACAGAAAGTGCCCGTCCATGAGCAGATGAGAGGGTAAATCCAATCCGTTAAAAAGCCACAGCTCGGCTCCATATGACCACCATCCAGCACTTGACCCAAATCTGTGCAGCGCTGCAGTTGTGCTGGCCCAAAGTGCTCGTGCAGGCTTTTGTTTTTTGGGAACAACTGTGTCGTTTTGTCGTGTCTGTTTTGTGCAAAGGAAACGATGTGAATATAAAAACACTGAGATTATTTTAGTCAGTATATGCCGAGGTGCTAATGAATAAGCTTATATGCATGTCCTATTATTCATTACTGAGCCTGTTAGAGCATGCCCTGTATTAAAATCCATGCATTGTGTCTGTGTGCATCCACTTGAGCCAGCGCTTAGCTCAGACCTTTGCAACAGGAGAGCATCACGTCAATGGGCCACTAGATTACTGAGGCGTAATTACCGTTTCACGGCCTGCAACAGATTTAAAAGCGATGGACATCGTTACCCCACATTCACAGAGCGTGGCCTAAATATTTAGGCTTTACTGCAAACAGATGCAAACACCTGTAATTCACTGAAATGAGGAGTTGATACTAAATGATAAAAATGGGAGAGTGATTTAAAGGAATTGCTTCAATTCAGTTAGGCCACCAACACTGACATGTAAAATTCACATGTCAGGATGTAAGTTTGTAGAATAATTAATGAAGATGCTCTTGTGAGTTAATTATAGCTCTGCTTCAAAGAATCTTAACCTTTCAGAAATCACTCAGCAGAGTACATCTTGCTTTCTGGTCATAAAAAAAAAAAGTCACAGAAACTGACTGATACTGAGAGAGAAAGAGACAAGACATAGAAATGGGGACTATGGTTGAAAAAGAAAGGGCAGATGCTGTCTTGATGGCCAAACTTCAACCATCTGAGATGCAAAGATGTTATAGAGGTAAGTCCTTTAACACCATTAAAATAGAGAGGGAGTGTGTGTGCCGAGGAGGAGGTGTGCAGCGATGGAGAGACGTAATCTAACATTCCTTGCTGTCAGTATTTAACCACATATTTTACCCACATGTGGCTTTTAAAAATATCTGCCTCTCTGTCTCCCTATTGCTTCCCTCTACATTCCCTCCCTGCTGGTCTCTGTTGGTTTCTCCTTCTCTCTTTAGTTATCCTCCTGGTCCCTGCATAAACACATTTCTGTTTCCACATCATCCCCCCCCCCCCCAAACTCTTTTGCCTGTCTTTATTTGAACAGATAAAAGTACTGTCGCTCTTTGACAAGACACACTCGGCTGCTTCCTCCTCTGAGAGGGAGAGAAAGTCAGTAAGTGAGTGACGGAAAGAGGAGAAGGCTGATATATGCAGGTACAAAAGTTCACTACGTTTATGCCGCCTTTGATCAGTTGAGCACCTGTCTGTACCCCGAGGGCCACCGCAGTTCACAAGGTCAGCCAGGCGATGATGTGCCACTCATTTCTTGTACATTTGAAATATTAGAGCTGGAAGGTTTGCAACAGAGCAACTGCCACTATGAATTAATAATGTTACATGTAGAGTAACAACACTTACGATATGATCATGATCTTTTAATTAATATCAACAACCCTGATTCCCAAAAGAGCTCATGTATTAATCTCCTTTATACAGTCATGTGTTTGACAAAGTGTTGGACCTCTCTCTATCCTTGCTTGTGAACGACTGAGTCTTTCCAGGATGAAACTTTCATACCCAATCATGATACTATCACCTGTTACCAATCAACCTGTTTACCTGTGGACTGATCCAAACAGCTGTTTTTGGATCAGTCCACACCTTTCAGTCTTTTGTTGCTCCTGTCCCAACTTGTTTGAAACGTGTCACTGCCATCAAATTCAGAATAAGCATCTATTTACAAAAATTAATGCAAGTGATGATGATGTGTCTGTGTACTGTTTTCAATTGAGCATATGTCAAAAAGGATTACCAAATGATGACATTCTGTTGTACTTATGTTTTACACAGTGTCCCAACTTTTTGGGAATCTGGGCTGTACATGTTTCTGGTACACGACCCCATGCCCCACAAGAAGATGTATATGTATTATGTACTGTATATACATATAGGTACTAAGTCAGTGAATGCTAGATGGGTATCAAAGGAACAGACTGAGACGGACTGATAAATTCAACAGACATCGTCTATTAAGGCCAGAGAGACACAGCGGCACCGAGGAGATGCCTCCTTGTGCCTGAGCAGAGACTGCAGGATGGAGGTGGGTGGAGGTGGATGGGGGCAGCAGGCAGGAGCGGAGGGAGCGGCATCCCTGACACAGAACCGCAGTCTGTTTGGATTAAATCACATACATCTTTCAGACCCATTACCACTCTGACTGGGAAGGGGCAGAAGGTGGTAGCAGAGATAGGGAATCGAGGGACGGACACTGAGAGCCCAGAGGTTGGAAAAAAAAAAAGAAACTGTGTGGGTGAGAATAGAGAGGCAGGGTTAGAGAGAGATATGGGTAGAGAAAGAGGGAGGAAGAGAGGGAGGGTAGAGGGAAGTAGGGCGATGTGGCAGAGCACAATTTATTATGGTTCCCTTTCTCTCGGAGAGAGCCCAGGAGCGAACGACAGTGTGAAATATTCAGAGAAGGACCACGAACAGAAACACCGGCTCTCGGTGACGTAACGCAGCTGCAATGCTGGAACAACGCCCACAGAACTCTGCTCCGCTTACAAACCCTTGTTTGTGTGGCCGGCTTTGATATTCATTTCCAAACTTATGAGACAATGAGACAAAATTAGACTTAAAGAGCGTTTCCTGAGGAGCTCATTCCAAAAATATCTAATTTCCTTGTCTCATTACATTTGTTTGATGCATATGTGATGCAAATTTTGCATCTTGATTTAATCACTGTTTCAAACAAAGAAATGAATATGCATATGCATGTAAACCTTAAAAATAGGTTTGTTCCTGTAGATGTAGAAAAGTACCTCTGATAGTCCATGATCACCCTCCCAGCACAACATCTCTCCCTCAATCTCTTGCTCCTCTTGAAGGACTTTCACCATTACTGCTGTCCATCCCCTGCCACTCTTCTCCCCCTGCGAAACCCAAGCTTGTCTTTCACCCCCTTCAACCTTTAATCAAACTCAACCTATCTGTCTCTCGTCTCCGTTACCAAGACAAGGTCACTCTCTCAATCTTTCCCTCTCTTATCCAGTCAAATTTACCTCTACACCCACATCCCAATGGACTCTGCTTCCAAACATGTCCCGGGGCAAACAGAGGAGAATGAGTGCGCATGTATGAGTGTATCTGCGAGTGTGTATGGAGGGGTTGTAACATTATGGATGACTTCATTTAGGGGGGCTATTAACAGAGCATGTCCCTGGGCTGTGGACCTTTCATACACGTCCTCCCTGGAGAGACAGAGGAGAAAATAGAACAGGAAGCATTTTGAGGGCACGCAGAGGAAAAGAGATGCCACTGAATGTGTGATGTGTGTTTGTATACAATTTAAAAGTCAGATTTGATAACCGTGCCCTGAATAATGCCCATTATTTCCCTACTCCAAGAAAAACGTGCTGTAAAAAGTCCCAAGACTCTGGATTGCAGTGGTCTTGTAGAATATATGATCAGATTCAGGGATAGTATATGTATACACCAGTCTCCCATATAACCTTGCAGCTGCAAACACACACACGTACACAAACACAAACAGCAAGTACACACAGCTTAACGTGTGTGTATGCGAAGAATATTGCTAATATTGCAACATTATTCTGGGTAGATACAAGCCCCAGCAGCCCCTTTTTACTGTCAGTTTGCCCGCATGAATGATGATACTCATAATACCATACTGATGTTGTGTGGCCATCAATCATGTGATCAAGAGGGAAAAATATACAACGAAAATTGCATGAAGTGAATCATCAGCCGTACTCCATAACTCCATAAATGCACTTTTGTGGTAGTGTTGGAGTTTACCTGCTTTTATTTGTGCCACGATTTATAGCCAACTGTGCTGTAATTGTTCACTGCATTATTATTTGTTGGAGCAATGACACCTGTTTGTATTTGCAATTTTGTTGGGCCACCACAGCTACATTAATGCACAGTAAAAGGAACATATATGTTGTATTCGTTAACCTTCACGAGACCAGCTGGGTTCACAGGTTTAACAGTGTCTTTGTTCTGAGAAAGATTGAGCTGTTCTTGAACAAAGCAGACAGCTGTAAAACATGTCACATATAATATACCAAGAGACAAGTTAAAGGCCCAGGCTCTTGCCCACTCTCTTAATCGCTGCACCTCACTGTATATTATACCAACACCTGCAAAATGGTCAGAGAGAGAGAGAGAGAGAGAGAGAGAGCAGGATGGAGATAATGAAAAATGTGTCATTTCTGAGGCTGTGCGATATGTGTTTGATGTATGACAAGAGGGAAAAAAGGTAGAAAAGTGTCCTTTTATTCCCGTTTTTTTATTGCAAAGAGAATGCAGAAATACTGTAGACATACAGTACGACGCAGCTCGGTGGGGCCGTTGAGGGAAGAGTGAACACGGAGTGCAGGATAGATCAAGAGAAGGGCTTGAGGCGAAACACGGTACATACTTTCACATACTGTTTCCTCACCTCCAGCTGCGCGGCAGCCGGAGAGCGGGTTCAATACGAGGGAACAGGCAGCAAACGGGAGCAGGTGATGTGTTTCAGGAAAGAAATGAGGGGATATAAGCAAGCTGAGAAACACAAATCTAAGGATCATTAAAATAAATAATGCATACACTTCCTGTTATAAACACCCATCCACCCACACACAGACATATGCGCCTGCAAAGTCCGTGAATTCGCTGCCAGTCGCTTCATGTGTGCTTGTCCTCATCATACTGGACGGTGGCAGTGGATGGCGGATGGATGGTTGGAGGTAAATGAGAATCGATAGAGTTAAAGAAAAAGAAGAATGCTCCTCTCCCTCCGCATTGATTCTCAGCTCCTTGGGGTAATGGTCCTAATGTTGTAGGCTCTGACCTCACACACAGAACAGCTTTAATTAAGAGAAAGACTCCTGCAGCCCACCAGCCACCTTATAGCTATATATAAAAAGACTCATCTGACCTTAATCTCTCCGGAATGAAATTCAAAGAGAAAGTAAAATGTGCAACCGTGGATCAGCATGTAATCAGCTGTTGAAATTTATTTTCCTTCACTGAATCACATCTGAGGCTTAAGAATTTAATTAAGAATAAAAGAATTATATAAGATATATCTTATACTTTGTACTTTCAGTGATTGTAATGGATGACACAGAGTCTTAATTCCTTTCTTTCTGTGCAGTTTTGGTCACATGTCCTCTCTCCTTTTCACAGCCGCCGTCCTTTAGACCTACAAGATACCAGCTTCATCATGGATAGCTAATTTTAAAGGTTTCCTCGTCTTCTTTCTCCAGATCACTGATTTAAATCTCATCAAGAGGAAAGAAAAGACAGAGAGAAAACACAAAGGTTACTGTGTCTAACTCATTTTTTAGAATGGTGTCTCCAAACTGATGATCAGCACAGTTTATATGTTGACCTGCACTTCTTCGGCAATGTTCGTGTTTGCAGGACCTGTGCAGACAATTACAGGGTACGTTACTCGTGAATTGATGGAATCCCACAGTCCCTCACTCCACCAGCTAACCTTCGACCCTGTCCGCTGCAGGCGCTCGCACAGGAAGTGCACAGAGCCTCACCGTGCTATCTCCTGGAGGTGAATAAAGGCAGAGGAAATTAGAACAATCTGACATGAGGGAAAGCTCATGACCTCTCAGACTGGCAACTTTAACGCACCACATCCCAATGCTCTTATTGGTCGGCTCATCTAATGACAGTTCCTCTTTAGGTCAGAGGCAGGAAATGTCAAACCAATTAACATTAAGATAGGAGGAAAGGGAAGAGGCTGCTTTAGAGAAGGTAGCGACAGAGGGAGGAGACATCACCTCTTCTCTGTGATTTTACATAATGTTTGTCAGTGCTTTGCAGTTTACCCATTCGTTTTTTCCAAGGACGCATACTTTCCATGAACTACATTACTGTTTCACTGCAGTCGTCCCAATGTTAAAAACAGAACTCGCGGCGCACAGCTGTGGCGAGAGGAACGAATAAAGCTCGAACAGAGGCATAAAGGAAGACAAATTAATGTTGACACTGGGGTGTAATGATTCAACTTTTCTCTCTCTCTCGGTGCTTCCATACTCTCTCTCCCACACAATAAATGGATAGAAATGAGAGGCAATAAAAAGAAGAGATGAAATCATTTTCAAAGCCACTGTATTTATTTTCCTCCCATCGTCCTCATTAAATGCTGCGCTCTGCTGATGATAACCAACACATGGACGCACTGACATGCATGTGTGCGCATAGAGAAAGGACATAAAAATAAAGGCTTACACGCTCACACTTATATCAATGGAAATAAATGGGGAATGGGCAGAAAACAAACAATCAAGCAGAAATATCCAATTATACAGATATATGGATACATCAATGCAGCACATACATAAATGCAGAGAAAAAGGAATAAATTAGACAGACACCCTCCCTCTTCAAGCACACATACATGCACATGTGGCAGGCTTTTAATGGTCTCCCTACAGGTGATTAGAGGGTGGTGGAGCATTGACATCTTGACTCATGGTGGATGCTGCTGGTAATATTAAACAGCACGAGGCTCCTCTGACCCTGCCCTTGCTGCAAATAGACCCATTTACATACAAACCTTTCCCTGCAGCCTTTAACTAGGCTCCATAGGCCACTCAAGGCCTGGCTATTAGCTGAGGAGTGTTGGTGTGTGTGTGTGTGTGTTTTCGCTCATGCATGTTTGATATGCGACCATTAAAAGCATGTAGACACGAGCCTGCTTATGTGATGCCAATTCATCATTGATATCGTTCTCAGTGCTGCCTTGGCCATGTTCTCATGACCTTTGACCCTCAGGGATGAGAGTGAGGACAGGTGATAATGAGACACTTTCTCCCTGTGCTTCTCTTCACATTCCTCTCTAAATGTCCTATCTTTCATGTAGATGGTTTTACATAGGTGACTATAGGTCATTAACAGTAATGATTGACAGCCAGATAGCAGCAGAGTGTGAAGCCATTCAAGATGACTGTCCAACACTGAGGGTGGGTTATAACAGTAGCAAAAATCGCTCTGCAAACTGTCAACAAGCACAAGTTTGGCGATGCCCCCCCCCCCCCCCCACCCCCCCACC
>JBBMOC010000025.1:426320-507058 GCA_037975185.1 Centropyge bicolor | reverse complement strand
CCCCCCCACCCCGTTCCCCACTGTAGCCTGACTCCATCATGATGAATTGATTGTCAGATGTGTTTGTGTCAGGGCGACCAGGAGGCGTCCTGCTGCTGAGTGATTTATAGAACATAACTCTGAAAGAGAGACACCCCTCTCACGGATGACAGCTCTGCCACCGTCATTTGGTCAAGGGTGGACATAGAGGGGTCTGTCTGTCTTTCAACACAGCCTTACTGTGTGTGTGCGTGTGTGGGAGGTTTGATGAGCAAGCAGATGTTAGCAAGTAGGCTTACTAGTGTGTGAAAAAGAAAAGATGGATGTGTTAGTTGTACAGTACTGGTGTGTGTAAATGAAAGCCACAACAATGACAGCGTGTGTGTTTATTTATCATGGTAGACTTGTAATGTGTTACAGAAACACATTTCCCAATGACAACTGATGCAAGTGTAAAGCTGTTCCATTATTAACCCCTCGAAATATCATCTTAAGGTTTAGCAAAAACAAACAATCAGCTCTCAGTCCCTGAGTCATTGTCATTATAATTAGTTGTTAATTAGTTTTTAATTGAAAGGAAGAAAATACCCTCTTATTTGCTCCGCATAAGAACGAGCCCTCGGTGATGCGAACGGCTCTTTGCTCCAGGTGGAAATATTCAGGGTACCTTGATTTTATGAGGATTACAATAAGACTATTCTCAAATGTAAAATCTTTCCAGTGCACATAACACACACAATGTCACCCTCCTGAAGTACCCACTTTAGCAAAATGACAAGAGCAAACACAGACGATATGCGGAGGCTAAGTGAGCAATCAGTTTAACATGCAGTAAATTCAAGGAACCTTTAGGTGCTCTTGAAGATAAAAACGCTGGTCATTCAAATGAAATGTCCTTAAGTCGCTCTTAAGTGGCGCCCAGAAAAAAGGTACTGCATAGTGAAAGTCTGTGCGAGTCAGGCATATTAATAGATAAAAATATTCCATCACATAATTAGACAAAGAAAGACATCGAAATAATAGGAATAATAGCTAAAAAAAAAAAATCATATAATAAAGACTCAAATTGTGACTTGAAAGTACAAGCAAAAAGCAGATAATGATAGTTTAAAGGGAGGGGGAAAAAAGAATCCCAAAAGGTGCAAACGCATTTGCAGGAACACTCGTGATAAAATTAAAAACTAAAATGACTGCTCCCAGGGAGTAACAAGTATTATCGTTAACTGTTAAAATGAGCAACAACTGTCTCTTTTGTGCAACGAGCCAAACGCTGTGTCCACTGGGCTCTGAAATGAGAAAACACTGTAAAGGAAGCCGGGAGGATCAGGTGTGGAGCCGGTGACAAGGGTTTGCATAAATTAAAGCATAAATCCCATCAGCCCTTTTCTCCCATCCTCCTAATTCATTTCCTCCACCCCTCCGTTGTAACACAGACCACTGCCCTCTCGCTCCGGCCGTGAACATCAGTGGGGAAACTCTCGCCCTGTGAGGACACGCAGACGCCCTTCCGCTGCTTCATACACTGACTACTTTATTAGTTTCACACTGTAATTAGCACTGGAGGAGGAAATTATCTCAGAGTTTACTTTCCATCCGAGTCCAAATGTCGGAGGGCAGCGGCAACACCTCTGCCATTACAGCACACTGATCACACTCTCTCACACACACACATGCTCATAAAGAGGAGAGCCATGCTGATTGATTACACTCATAATCTCCCACCCCATTTACTTGTGTATGTGTGTTTGATTTAGGCTTTTAATCATAAAAGCATTATATGTTATAATCATTTCGTGCTTTACATGAAGTCCAATATGGTAAATTGCTGCTGTATTGCTGGTCAATACTTGTCATGTGCAATGCCGGCTGGTCCCTCCTTAACAAGGAGCATCTGCTGGAGGCTTTAACAGGATCATTGATCTCAGTGGGTAATATTTGGTTTGTTCGGGCTTTAATATCTTTATTGTTTTTTTTTGTTTCATATCCACTATCTTTCTTGTTTCAGCTCTACACAGCTCTTATCTTCTCCAAGTCAGCCTCTCAGTGCCTCTCTTTTCTCTTTTTTTCTTCTTCAGGCACTTTATCTTAATATGCAAGACGTCGTCTCATGTTGTGGCAAAGATTCTCTGTTTTGTTTTTCTCCTCTCCATAATTAAGGTCATGTGAGCTTTAGTTGGCACATGCTCTCACGTTCATTACACACCAGCCATGATCCACCTCTTGTGAGTGAGTCTTTCTTGCTCTTTCTTCCACTCACATTGTCTTACATATTCCAGCTTTCTCGAAAGCCCTGAGGTCACCGAGCGGCAATTAACTTTGTCTTTCAGGTGCGCAAAATAAACACGCACTCACGTTGAACCAGTCTATAGTCTCATCCAAATGGTGGATGACATATTTCTTTAGCCTGCAGATAATGTTATTACAAATCGACTGTATGTAAGCAGGATGGACCGCCATGAATCAATGTGACAACAGCCATGCAGGAGGCGGGCAAAGCACTCGGAGGATCTCTTATTATTGGCCCGAGCAGCCAGATGTGCAAATAACCCTCCACGTACCCGTTAACCCCAACTTCCTCCCTGTTTGACTTAGTCGCTGTGAGCTGATAGGTCATTAGTCATTCAGCGCTGTTGCTAGTTATATAATGACTCCCCTTTCTCTTGCTCTCTTTCGCCTTTCTTTCCCAGTCTTGGCTGTCATCTGTCTCCAATGACAGGGATGTTAATGCAGCTCACTGTGGAAAGTGCTTCTCAGCCATGGTGGCGTATGCGCCTGCAGTGTGCTGCTATGCTTTGGAGTGAGCTCAGGAGAGCCTTGAGGTTTTTGCTCCAAGAGAAGTTAAGATAAGATGAAAGTTTAATGATCCCTCTGGAGAAACTGGGTCATTGCAGCAGCAAAGACTATGAAATGTATAAGATTCTGGACAACAGAGCAAATTGAATTATGTTACGGTGTCTTTGTTATACTAATGCACTGCTTCAAATAATTTTCATTCTTGTAGTGTAGCTAATACTTGCAGTGCTACAAATTAAGATATATGCATGCTTGTCAATGAAGCTAATTAAGATTTATGCAAAAACAAATATAGCCAACTTTTCAATTCACTAATGAACTATGAATGGCTTAGAGTGGATACATGAGAGCCCATTAAAAAACACTTTGGGCAAAATCCAAACTAAAATCGATTGTGCAAATTGTTGTTAGTTGTGAAAGTTTGAATAAGTTTTTCCTGAAAGAATAAAAATGTTTGTGATATGTTAATATACACTGAATACAGAAAACTCTATCAGTACTACAAATGACGGTGGTCCCCTCCATGTTGGGAGATTCAAACTCTACTGCAAAGTTTGCCCAGCAAGATACGATCAAAACCTCCAAAGCAGCTGCTGAATGGATCTTGTGATGAGGTTGTTTTGTTTTGTTTCCAAGGTCAAGAAGAAACTTTCAGTGCCTGCTTTTAAGCCAACATGAACAAGAAATCCTTAAAGTTTTCAGAAAAATTGACATTTTGACTCGGCTGAGGAAGATCATGTGATATGACTGAAAGCTCCACAGCAATTATTACATGGAGATTGTGGTAAGAATGCATTGTCAACAACAACAAAAGGTCAAAAATGAACTTTCAATCTAAACTCTTAAATCTGGACTCTTTCAGTATATGTAGAATATGAAAATTCCCCATGTTGGTGCCCCCCCAGTGGTAGCATAACAAAGACACTGTAGCAGTAGTAGTAGCAAAGCTTTTAAAACCATTACTTATCATTCACTGATAAATAAATAGACCAACCTCAAAAACACTTGAATCAACGTGAACATCAATTAAAGTTTTGATTTCATGTATCGAGAGTTTTCAGCATTTTTGGTTGTTAACTTTACTTTTGAAAATCATGAAATGTAAAATTGTGTTTTCTGATTTTGGCCCTTAAGGGTTTGAGAGCTGGACCGAAACGCACTGTATAACACGCAGGCTTCTTGAGTGGATGATGAAGCAGTAGGAGATGGGATTGTGGGTATATGGGGCGGGTGGGAGATGACACTGATGAAGTGAGACAGCAGTCATGTGTTAAATCACTGCTTCAGTCTCCTCTGCTCTCTGCAGCCAGTGTTGAGTAACCTGAAAACAAGATAGACAGGTATGGGCAGACAATTCCCTTCTTCTCCTCAGCTAAAAGGAATCCCCCCTCCTCCTCCTCCCTCTCCTCCACCCCCCCTCAGGGAAACTATCTGACACATGGGATGGTTTGGTGAAATCCTTGTAAAATGAAAAAAAGTGACTTTCTTACATCTATCTCTTCTTCTTTCACGGCTTCATCCTCCTGAGTGACTGCCAAGCTCACAGAAAGCCACATTTGAATAATCAGATTGTGTTTCTTTTTTTTTTCCCACTGCAAAAACAGAGAACTTTCTTCCTCATTAATTTCCATTTGTCAACACCACTCACACACCTGCCTCCTTCTGACTGGTGTGTATGTGTGTGTGAGCATGAATGTGCTTGTGTGCACACATGGGTGCCGTATGAATGAAAATTGGTGGCAAACTGACAAATGGAGCAGAGCTGGTAATTGAGAGTAAGACAATGTAAGAGGGTGAGAGAGAGAGAAGGAGGGAGCGAGAAGAAACAAGTGGGATGAAGGGAGAAATAGGCCATGTGCAGTAGATGAAGACAATTACTCCTCAAAGTTGTAGACAGCTGTGCAGAGGGAGGAGGCGTGATTGTGTGTGCGGTATTTGTGGGCACTTCTGTGCGTGCATGCGCTTTCTCTTCTGAAAAGAATAGATTATCATCTCGAGGCATTTACAAACACGCTCATACTGTACACCCACCCTCCTCCCACCTTCCTTATTTTTCTCCCTTATTGTTGCCATTACTTATCCATGAGTGTGTTTTTTATAACCTTGCTTCGAGACCTTCATCATTTTAACGACTGGTAAAAGCAAATGAGCTTCATGGGCCACTAACAGGGGGGAGCACATTAATTAATTGATTACATGATCAATTATGTGTGTCTGTGGGCTAGTGTAATTAAGGTCTGCCATATGCGCCTGGCTGATGTGACCAAATCCCTCACAGAGATGTCCTGTCACTACTGTACACACTGCCATTTGTTTCCAAGAGAAAATGGTTGTGTGTGTGTGTATGTGTGAGCTCATTTGAGACAGGCTTCTATTTGTGTGTCTCATTCTTGTTTTTTGGCACTATGTGTGTGAGTGTGCGTTTATCTCTACTGCACCGCCAGACAGATCTGAATTGCATTTGCGCATGATGTGAGGACGTGTGTGTGTGTGTGTGTGTGTGTGTGTGTGTGTGTGTGTGTATGTGTGTGTGTGTGTGTGTGTGTTGTGTTTGTGCGTGTGTGTTTGCATCGTCCCCTCCAGGCCTGCGGGCTGATAAAGACTTAAAGGTCAGGTGTTCCCTCTCATTTCTCTGCCTCTCCAGGTAATTACTCCAAAGCACAGTTCAAGGCGCACAGAGAGACAGGAGGCAGGTACACACTCACCACAGGGATCAGACAGAAAGAGAGGGAGCGGCAGAAGGAGATAAACTCACTTCTGCTCTTGTGGTCTAACCAGAGAATTAACAACAGACACGCGGATGAAAGATAAAAGCCAAGGCAAAAGGAAAAAAAAAACACGGATGAAAGTTTGAATAAGAGATGATTTGTGCGAGTTTATTTGCACAGGTAAGTGTGCTACTCAAGGCCATAACAAATTATTCAGTTGAGCACACGCTTCCCTGCCCGTGCACCGAGCTGTATAGAGCGTCTGGACTCCAGGGAACTACAATGCAGAGAGCTGGAGGCTGTCCTGATCAATACGTCAGACAGCGGGGCGAGGCAGGGCACTGCAGTAAGGGCACAGACACCGAGTTAATGTGGAAGCCAGAAGAGGAGATGTATACCTTGGGGTCAGTCTAAAGAGGGTAACTGGCCCAAAACTGCAAAGAAAATCTCATGTTATTATCAAAGATTTATCAGAGAGGGGAAAAGATGAAGAACACTAACCAGCTACTTTTTTTTTGTTGTTTAATCATTTCTTTCCCCCGAGCTGCGATGTTGACACTGTGGGTGGTGTATGATGTTTTTTTTTCTTCTGAAGAATCTTTTAAATAGTTGCCTGTAATCTGCACTAATAATCCTCTTCCCTGAATAGCAGCAGTTACAGTAACAGTGCCGATTACAGTCTCATACAAAATGCATGTGGAGAAATCCTCTTAAGGCCAAAACATGCTGATCTAATTCAATCAAGGATCTGATACGGTGGATGAGGACTCAAACATGATTTGCAAACATGAAATGTTTGCGTGTGTGTATGTGTGTGTGTGTGTGCGTGCGGGGGTGTTTGTATTAGCAGAGCTGTGACAGTATGTGATAGGACTATCAGCTCATACATGCATGTACACATGCAGCAGTGTCATGATGAGAAGCTTAGCGTCGCTGTCAGTGTGCGCAAGCGAAGGAATCTCAGAACATCCCCACATTCCCAGAGAAAGGAAAATCTCACCACTCCCCTCCCCTCCCATCCTTTATCCCATTTCTTACAGCATCCTTGATCCGATCACCAGGCTTCTCCCGAGCTTCAAAGCAAAGCAGGGAAGAAAGAGGAATCCCTAATTCAAATAGGTCTCTCTCTCTCTCTCTCTCTCTCTCTCTCTCTCTTTCTCTCTGTCATTCACTTTACCCTTGTGTTTATCATTTGTTGCCTACAGAGGGCTTTGGTTCCTCTGACAAACAGTCAAGACATCACAGAGATACGATTACAAAGGCAAAGGATACAAGCACGCCGACACACACACACACATACGCGGAGGAGCATTCAAAGAAAGCCGTGTTTATAATAGGCTTGCCTTCTGAGAGTGCTGTCCCTGCGCTTTTGTGTGGAACAAACTGAATAACCTCAGACTTTTGCATGAATTCCACATCCAAGAGACAGGCTGGATCAGGTCTTTAAAATACCACAGTCTGTATGTATAGACTGAAAGGATTTCAAAGGAAGTTTTGTGCTTCCGTTTCTCTGGAATGCCGGATCAAAACCTTGTTACCTCCAGCATGCACGACAATGACAAAGTAGAGGAATTAAGAAGTGTGGCATCGCGAATATGACATGCTGTGCTATTTGTACTTCATGCCCATAGCTAGACTTTTTTTTCACACTGTTTCTCATGGATGCAGCTGCCTGCAAGGCCACTGGCATTTTAACAACATCTGGCTGTTTGTCCTTGGCAGGTAAGCAAGTTACTGCACACACAATAAACTACATCATTCCAGATCCGACTCTCCACAGAGAAGGTGATGCTCACAATTGTTAAACCGAAGACACACAGAAACAATCTGCATTTGAAGAACTGTGTGCCACCCTCAGTTGATCTGCTGGGACTTGCAAGGACAGAAGTTGGGCATGATGTCTAGGTAGAGCGCGACGCTCCGATGGCACTCTGACAGCTTTCCAGCAGCTCCTTGTCATCCTGCTGCATAATCAGAGCCTCACTGTGCCCAATTAACCCTGTTAATCATTGTTATGGCTAACGAACGCACAAACATTACACACACCTAGCGCCAGCCTCAGGATATCAGCCTGTCAGTACCAGCTGTCAACACTATAGCCTGACTGGAGGAGAGTGTCCACGCGTGAATGGAGTCAACTGTCGCATGTGAGCACATGTGTGTCTGTGGATTAACAGTGTATAAGACCACAGGTTGATAAGGAGTCTCATGAGCTGGCATGAAATGACAACTATTGACCGCAGCGGCTGACTGACAAGATGAATTTCAGTGCTCCAGTTTCATCACTGGACTGGAGCAAAAGCCTGACCCTCCTGGGAAGCTCCGGCGGGACCAGGACTGATGAACACAGACTGTAATCCATCACTTTACTGTTCATGCATTAGAGTTGTGTCCACAGCAGAGCAGACCAATAGACCATTAGCTCTGTAATTAGCCAGGCACCAGCACAGAGAAGTAGGCAGCATACAGAAACACTATCTCAGCCACAATTAGCCAGTAAACTTTAATTAGCATCGTGATTAAAGACAGAGAGGCAGAAAATCCTTCAGCAAATTCCTCAGCCTCCCACTTCCTACCAACTCTGACAAGAGCGTCCAAGTCGAGCTGCGTTTGCGTTTTTCTAAACAAATATGTGCGCAGGCCTGTGGTCTATCTGGGCTTAGACTAACGCAACTCAGCACTTACACACAGTGAGGATGAGGACGCAGCAGCTGACGACACAGCAAATAGGGGACAGAGAGGGCTGTGCTGCAAAACAAGAGCGCGGATGTGATTCACACTCTCGCTGTGTTTAAACGCAGAGTGGGCTGTGTGACCTAAAACACATGGACAGGCAGAAGCGAGCTACGATTCTTTATTTTTGTAAAAGTAGCAATGCCACAATGTAAAGATACTTCATTACGTTTAGCCTTTCATTAAGCAAAAAACTCATGCATTAAAGGGCAAATATAATCCATAAATGTAACATCTGATTGTACAGCATTGGGTGTCTGCATGCAAGGGTGTGTTCACAGATGTTGTTCTGTCCGTATGGTCTGTGCAGTCCTAAATTTTGGGCTCCATATGGACACTCCCCACAGACCCTTGCAGCCATGCAGATGTGGAAAGTATAATTTGGATTTAGTGTGTAAGCAGCATTTTAAGGTTGTAGCTCAAGGTGAAGTTAATTTTAACTCTTTTTGGTGTCACATCACAGGTTGCCGACCATCAAGATAATGTGAGCTTGTCAGATGGCGGTCGCCAGGAAGACAGAGAGCAGAGGGGGAAGAGAGGACAGAGGCGTGCTCCAGATATTTTTTTTGTTGAGACCATGATGGATAATGAATGATAGCCCTCATACAGTGAAGTATTTTGACTTAGTTTCTGTCCTCCTCCATTAGTTGACCTAAATGAAGTGGAATAAGATGTCGCACCACTGCATATACACTTATCAAACACAGAAGCGCCTCTTCAGACAGTGAAAAACCTTGCTGCATGTTCTTGTTACACCAAGGAAAATTGCTCACACGTGCGGTGGAAGTAATCCATAATTCAGGGCATTGATGGAGCGAGCAATGCAAATAACATGTTTTTCAAAGCACCATTGACAGAAATGTAATCGAGGATGTGGAGGGCTATTGTCAGAGCTGCCTTGCTCTCTCTTGTTTTATCCACTCACACACCTTCATCATCCACCAGCCTGCTGTAGGTCAGGCAGGCATGACTCGAACATGTCGGAAAGAAAAGTTGTATATACAGAATTTAGTTGAGAGAGAAGACACAAACAGAGTAAGAAAAAAAAATCCTACTAAACAAAGTCACATACAAAAGGAGACGCTATAGTGACACAGCCCTGTCTGCCATCACCACTGCAGGTGCAATGATTCATGGGAGAATTCATCTAGGGATGAGCTGGCGGGCTATAAATCACCTCCACTGCAAGACATCTGCACGCGCCAAAACCCAGTCTGCTCTTTCTATGTGTGTTTGCTGAAGTTTATGAATGCCCATGTGCATGTGGAAGGGGCGTGGACGTGCATGTATTTGAGTGTGTGTGTGTGTGTGTGTGTGTGTGTGTGTGTGTGTGTGTGGAAATGTCGTAGATCATTATTTAAATCTCTACCACAGGATCCCTTCTGTTGATTTCACTAAGGCTTAGCCCATTGATTTGTGACTGAGCAGTGAGGCATATTTAAACCATGAACTGACAGAACGCTATTTCCCTCCTCTTTCTCTTTCTGCCACTCACCCACTCTCTACTTGTCTGTCATGCATCGCAGAGAGTATGCGCCATTAGAGCGGAGCTTGGTTAAAACTAAGTTTGGGTTGTTTGGTTGGGCAAAGCCTCCGTCTGCCTCCTCTACCTCTCTGCACTGCGGACTGTCCCTCAGCAGTGAGCCGGTCTTTAAAGGAACATATTTATCTCTGCATCAATGACATCACCGGTGAGCAGAGGGGGGCACAGAGAGAAAGAGCCAGAGAGCGAGGGAATGGGAGGAAAAAAAAAAAAGAAGATACCGAGCATCCAGTCTGCTGTCTGTCTGGCAGAGTTTAGTCTCCCTGAGGAGAGGAGAGGAAAAAGTTCATGCTGTTCATGTACACAATATAAGTTTAACTCCTTCATATGTGCCTCCACTCAGAAACCCCCCTGACTGTAAAATGAGGATAGTCTCCACCTTAAACCAACACTGCCTAAGACAGATGGAAAACAGAAGGAAAATGCAGGTGGTTAAAATCAGGAGCAGAAAACAAGGTGGGTAAAAGATCAAGTTATGGAGCCCTGAGGAGTGTTTCTCTCAAACAGACACGCTGACCTTTTTGCTTTTTAGTTCCATAAGAGTGGCTTTGGTATTTCTCAGACAGCTTTCCTTTACTCCACGTGTCTGTGTCTTTTCTTTTGTCGCATATGCGTCTTATCTATTCCTATTTCTCCTTTTCTTTTCTCTGAATTCCACTCTCCCCTTTCTCCCTTTCAAAGCCTTTTTTGGTCCCATGGCAGTGTGTGAATACAACAATGGCAAGGACTCTCCACTGAAGGTTCACTCTCACTCTCTCTCTCTCACACACACACACACACACACACACACACACACACACACACACACACACACAAAGGTAGAGAGTCTTTTAGTTCCTACAGTATTGGCCAGGGTCATGTTCACAGAGCTAACACAATTAATGAAGTCATGATGTGACAGAGAGAGAGAGAGAGAGAGAGAGAGAGAGAAAGAGAGAGAGAGAGAGAATCTATATGGCTATTACTTCTTTTGGCTCTACAATACCTCTGAGTTCAGGGGTAGTTCATCTCGACCTGACTTCCCATACTCTTTCCATTGAGATGACGTAATGAATGTAAAAATATCTTGTCTTTGTTCTCAGAATGTTTTGCAACTACGACACCTTCAAGGTATAAAAAAATCATAATCAAGGAGTAATTATAAATCTTGTCTGCAGTTGGATGAGTCCTGTCTAGTGTTTAACAGAAGCCTTATAATTGTGGTCTATTGGTAAAAAGCAAGACTGACAGGCTGAGTCATATCTAGCTCTTTTAATACATCTATGGTCTGGGTGCATGGACAACACAGGGTGAAGCATTTGCCACCTAAGGTTCATTCCCTTCGTTGTTGCTGCACTATTGGCTCCTATGGGTTGGTCAGAGCGAGAGGATCTCTGCACATATTACAACCTGTCTGAACTATTTCACATCCTCTTTGGCAGAAATGAGGGCTGTGGTAAACATGAGCTAGACTCTCCAAATTGGGGAGGAAAAAAGGAAGGATGTAACAATGGCCTCTACTCAAATATAGTACAAACAGTGTACAAGTGCAGGGTGAAACATTAGAACAATGATCACTGTTATAGTATATGGGAAAGCAGAGTGGAGAATATGTTCACGTTCCTTAATAAAACAGAACTTGTAAAATGAAGAAGAGGAGAGAGTGGACATGGAAGCGAGGTGTGAAATTAACAGATTCAGTCGGACTTTGAACAAGCTGTAGCAGTTACGACCTCTCGTTCTCCATCATTGCTCTCCTCTTTTCTCACACTCTCATCTCGTCATCTTCCAACATGCAGTCAGGCAAATATTAGCTACTTTTCTAATTCTGGAAACAGCCAAGCTCCCCCCCCCCTCTGTTGTCCTTTATTTCCTCACCATTTTAGTTCTTCCTTGCACTGCCTATGCTCTTACCACTTGTCCATTGAGTCAAATCCAGTTATTCACAGCTTGATCCAATGGGTCTTATCAGCCCGACTGTTTATCTGTTTGCATTTTGCCGTCTTATCTGCTGAGGTGTTGTCCATCTGTCCCGATCGACAAAACACTGACTCTCTGTTTATTTTAGACCATTATTTACCCAGGGAAAGTTGGCGGAGCACTTATCTTCTCCTCCAGCATTGCACATCGCATTCGTGCACATATATTCACACCCGAGGCAAAACACAACCGTCCACTGAGCCAATGAGCACGTCCGCCGGGAGTTCTCCGGGAGGTGCTCGGTGGAATTTCTGACCACTAGTGGTCTTGTGGAGCAAGGATTTGATGAACAGGACGGCGTGTTTTGTTTGTATTTGACTCATAAATGCATGAGGACAGGACACACATGACACCAGAGGAAAGTGTAGTAAATATGAAAGCAAAAAGAAGAAGAGAACAAACTGGCCAAAGTGACAATAGATAGAACAAGCATTTACCTCAAAGACTGTCCGTTTATATCAAATGAAATCAAATGACATCCCATCATTTCCAGACATTTTTCTGATCCAGAGTTGGTGAAAGTAAGATCATTAGAAACATAATTATTTGTTTGACTGATAATTATATTCTAGAATTTTGTTACTGTCAAAAAAAACCCCAAAACAAAATCATAAACACACTTCATTGATGTGTTTTTAATAGTTTTAGGTAACAATGAAGATCTATGTCACAGTGGAAAAAGCTGTATCAGGCTTTGGCTGCAGACGAAACTCGTCAGTAAGATCAGTTTGTTGTGTCATTGTATTAATTCAGAGGACTTTGCATTGGGCTTTTTGAAAACATGAAAAATATAGCATCACCAGAATGATCCTTTAAACATGGAGGTTTAAACAAGCAAAACATCCAAAATATCAGCCTCGTAAATGTTTCATGAGGAAAATGTATTTAACATATTTGTTAGATCTCAAAGAGAAACAATTTATCTTGGTGAGAAACACTGAATCAACTGTTTGTTTACAAGACAACTCCACAGGGTACCTTTATGTGCCTTGCTAAAGGGCACTTTAGTGGAGGTTTGCTGTGGAAGGGAGCAAGGAATTAAAAGTCTTTCCTCTTCTACTTCCACAAGGTTTCTGTTCATTCATGTGCCTGGCGAGTTGCTCTCTGTCTGTCCTTTCCAAAATATACAGACTCCCCAGTTTGATGCAGCGCACTACGGCAGCCATGTTTAAGTTTAGTCAAGAAGCGCAGACACAGCCATATACTTGGCACATCGCTAATAGGCACCTCCAGTCTAGACACGAGAGCTTATTTGGGCTAAATAGAAAACATGAGACATCTGCAGGGGACCATCCATTCAGTCTCCATTACCCCACAGATAGGCTCTCTCAGTCCCGCACTAGCCATCATCATCAGTCAGTAGCCAGCCTAAGCACCCATATAGACCCAGTGTTCTGTCTCGCAGCCAATTAAGTCGCCGTTATGAGTCCAGCAACACAGCTCTGATGGGACAAATGACAAATAATCAGACATGCTCAGTCCAAAATGAGCCTGGGCCTAATTGGTGGACATTGAGCACACTCAGAGTAACTTGGACCAGATCGAATGGTTAAGAGCCTGTAACAGCGTGTGGCAGTGAGATGGGACGGTGGGTGTGATGGGAAGCATTTAGAACAAACTAAACCAGCATATTGCTCTCCATTTCGCTGTACCATCACTTTTATCCGTTTCCACTGTGCTCTTCCCTCCCCGCACATCCACATGAGGTGAGATCTTGAACCACGGAGAAGAAGCGAGCCAGACTTGAGAGGGAGTACGGGTAAAAGAAGGAACACCAAAGGGAGGAGCTGAGAAATTCAGAGCATGAGGGATTGAACAGGCTGCAACATTTCATCATCAAAACTCCAACAAGCAGCTATTCAGAAAAAAAAAAAAGCCCTGAACCGTGTCGATTTGTTTCAGAGGGTGAAAAGCCGGCGGTGAGATCAAACAGGCCTTTGATATTTCTGTCATGTATAAAGGGAACCGTGCTCTTGGGAGGATACGCTGGTGAACAAGCTCTTCTCATATTCACTGTTTATCTTATGCTCTCTGCCAATGTATACATACACCTCCGTGGAATCGCTCCCAAAATACACTATGCAGGCCTCTGTTCCCCATTGTATATCGATGCACATCCCTTGTGCTTTGCATGTATTGCGCCTGTCAGAAGAATTACAGCATCCTATTTCTTTGACAAGGCTTCCCTCGCTGTCATAAACCCCAAAAGCGGCAAGCGGCGGTTCAACACAACACCACTAAATCTACCTCTGTGTCCACCTACTTCCTTATTCTGCACCTGTGTTGGCTCACCTGATGTTTCATATGGACAAGAGGCATCAAGAGTCGGTCTAGTAATGAAGAGGAATGGCTGCAGAGTTATTGCAATACACTGTGGGCAAGGTATTAAATGGGATGAAGCTGAGAGGGACGGAGGAGTAAAGGAGACAAAGCACAGTGCCATCACATCACTTGCTATGAAAATAATTACTGCTGCCGTGATATTGATGGATCCTATCTTACGTTTATGCCAGGCTCTCTCATAGTGCCGCTTTCAATCCCTCCCACTTACACAGTTGTTAATAAAGAAAAAAGAGTTCAAACAAACCCCAGAGTACTATCATCCTGCTGTCTCTCAACCTTGGGAATCAATTCACCAATGAAGAAAAAGTAGACTCTCGCTAAAAGTATGCAATGATAAATCAAATTACCTAGCTGAGAAATCATTATTCATAAGCCACTAGAGCTGTCTGGCTTTTAGATTCATTCTGTTTTGTGGTTCAATAAGGCCAATAACTTACTGCATAAACTCTGCGCTAATTGTGTTACCGGGTGGGTGTTCGCTCCTGCAGTCCAGCGTCTGATATATGCAGTTTTTCTAGTTTGTTGACACTCCTGCATATGAATGAACACACACACACACACACACACACACACACACACACACACACACACAGCCTCAGAAGGTTTTAGTAGGAAAGGTCAGGTATAAATAGAAACTGTTAAATGCTTCTATCAACTCTCAGTTACTTCACTCCACACAGCACAATGTGAAATAGTGCTACGTCACTGCTATATGCGTGCGAGTGTGTGTATGCTGCAATGTATGTGCAAGTGTGTGTGAGTGTGTATGACTCTGTCCTGACTTCATGCAGGATTAATTGATTGCTCCTGTGCCGTCATCCAGATTTCATTTCCTTCAGAGAGAGATGTGCATCCTAGCAACAATCTAACTGTGTCCCCACACATACACACACACACACACACACACACCACAGAGTTGCTTGACGTGAGCACCTTCTCTCCCTCTCACTCGAACACACACACACACACACTCCCCATTTCTCAGCCAGTACAGCTCAGCACGTTGAGGAAACTCAAATCAACTACATCTCCACTGATCAAATCCAAATGCATTAGAATTCATTTTGAGGTTTCAGGACAATGACAGAAAGCTTCAGGTATCCTGCTGAGAGCCAATGATTAGGATATTACATAAATGCAGACCCACTGATTTATGGGAACAGCTTGGAGATGAAAGACAAATTTGGCTGGACAGTGGGGGATGATTAGGATGAGTCATCAACAAAGAGCCAAGTCATGGTTGAGGTTCCCGCACACCTTGAAAGACTTTATTATGATGCAAGACATGGAAATGTTTGACGCTCTGAATAACAGCTACCGGGCTGGTGTGTGTTGGTTTCTAATGTATAGTTTTATACATTATATTATATAATATTATTATATATTATGGAGACACACATGTTCTGCATGTAAAGAGGAAGTCCCTATGCTTAATTGGAGGAAGAGGATGATGGAGATAAACTGAACAATCTGTGCTCACGCCTGCAGAGCACCTGAGGCAAACAGCTCTCTGTGGATATCTCTATGTGTACTATATGTGTGAGCATGCGACAGACAAAGGGCACAGAGGAACCGCACCTCTTGTGATGTGAGGCCTGATTACATCAGAGAACCATTTGGCTTGTGCTGAAAGTGCCCGCTATAAATCCACAAACTCTTGTTCTCTCCAGGCGAGCTCATTTTATTCTGGTAAAGGATGCGTCCGCACTTCCATATAGCAGCAGAACAGCTGGAGCTTCCTCAACTTGACAAAGGAGGTCCCAGCGTCTCAGACACAGCAGTGCTGCAGTTGCACTGATCCACTGCTTATCAAGGGAAACTGGACCAGTGGGAGACATTCAGGGTCTTAGCTGAGTGCCTCCCTCCCGTCTGCACAGATCTGTTTTTGGAGGGCTTAATTGGAAGAGGGAGAATGATGTCCGAGGAAGGTGCTCCGTGGTGAAACATAATGATCCTGGCTCTCCCCCTTTTCTCCACAACCTTTTCTCTCTTACATTACTTAGTTGTCTTCATGTTCCTTCACCGTACTCAGTTTTGCACTAGTTTTGTCCTCAGTTTTTTAGCTCCACACCCATGTCTGTCTTTGTCCTTCCTGTGAGTAACTTTTCTCTACTGTACGTGTACTGAAAAAACAAATAACCTTGGTGAAAGAAATACTTAAAACTAATGGACACCTGCTACAGAATGAGAAGGTCCAGAGTCCAAAAATCACTTGGACAACACAGAACAGAAGGGCTGAAGTATTACAAGATAAAGGCAGAAAAAGAAGTAGAGGAAGAAACTATGGAGCTGATTATTTGGAACCAAGATTTGTTTTTTTATACAATGTTGACACATAATTGCTCAGGGCACACAGCCAATAATATTGCAGCTGGATATAGAATATATTGATGGCTGAAGCTTGGCCAAATTACCATATTATTTACATCAGTTTAATGGCTCGTCTCCATGCAATTGGGAAAACTCAAATGATTCCTCCCAAACTACACAATGCCTTCCACCACAGCCCCTCAGCAGCTGCGACAAAGTAAATGAATGGATATGGGGACATTAAAAATGGAAATTAATAAAAAGGAGTAATTACCTGTGGATTATCTCTTTGTAGTAATTAAACAGCATTGGCATATGCCTGACACTGATATGCCTGCAGAGCTTTATGAATTATGCTGATGTCAGATCAGCCTGCAGCTATTGTTCTGCTCTGTGCCATCTCTGATATGGGTGGGATGATACACTGAGGTGGCAGTGAGCCCACTGAAGGGGATTCACTGAGTTCTCTTGTCAGATGAGGACAGGTGACAGTTAGCAACTGGGACCCTGTTTTCTCAAATGAATCACAAAAAAACCCCAGCTTGAGACTTTTTCTTCTTCTTTCTCTCCAAACTGTACAAAAGCCAAAATGTAAAAATGACAAGTTGTGGTTTTACCGGGGGGCTATATGTGAGGCTATTTCTTGCAAAGGCTCAGGTGTGTTGCATCATGGGTGTCAAGTCAACAGTATATCAGAGAATGGATTCCTCATACAGGAAATACTCTGTCCAAGTTGGATGGATTGAACAGACAATCACAACCATTTGGCCATTGCACCAGGCCAGGGAAGAGGCTGTGACAATAGGAGCAAATCAGATTTATGAGATGGCTATTTAACTAGTTAATAATGCAGAGTTTTCCTTTGTAGCTTTGTCTTGTGTGGTGGCATGACGGCTGAACGAAAAATGAAATAGGCTATCCTAGTTATTGTACCACAGATAATGCGACGCAGCAGAGCATTCGTGTGGGTGTTTTTACATTGCACATTAAAATACATCAATCAAATGAATGATAATCCTGTAGTTAATCAATTCAGTACCAGTTAATATTACCAACGCTTTCAAACCCTGCATAACTAACTGGATTGTCACTCAATATGCACACACTGAAGCTGATCATCTATGTGGAAAAATACTGGAAATTTAGTCAGCGGGAGGGAAATTTGTTGGAAGAGGGAGGTTCTCGACCACGATTATTTTCCTAAGCATCCTATTTTAAATCTCCTTAGAAAACAAGGCTGACACGCAAATGCAGGGTATAGCTGTTTCCAGTCTTTATACCTATCTAAGCTCCCGGCTGAAGCTTCATATATGTTACAGTCAGACGTGAGAGTGACAGCAATCCTCTCATCTATTATAGTTCTCTGTAAGAAAGTGAACCAGTGTATGCCTGAGAACATCGAGCTGACCTTTGAGGATGATTTTTTTTTACACTTGCAGAAACTTTGCTAGAAGGTACAATTCACTCTGAGGATGAAAACAGATTATAAAAAAAGAGATTTTCGCTCAATTCAGAAAACCAAATTTGGCTCGAAATTAAAATGACCCCTTTCGATTATGTTGTTACATCTGTGAAATGTCAAGCTTAAAACCAGGTACATGTTGAATGGGGTTCAATGCTGGTAGTTCTTATAGCTGCTTTATTGCTATTTGAGAAGATGTACAGCTGACCTATTCTCTCTCTAATCATCTTTGTGTAATTACGCCCACAGCTTGTTAAATATGGTGCCATACAGTCATGGAACATGAGCCGAGTGATATTGGCAAACCCTGCATTAATGACACTGGGTGGCACCAATCAGGCTCAACTGGAATAACTTCACCTCAGATTTGATATCCACAACCTGTTCTTTTACACTGAGATAGATACTGAAATATTGTATTCATTTTAATGAAGAGAAAATAAGACTGTGCACTCAGTGCCCTTCAAGCCGTTCAGGAACAGGCACGTATAGTCATGCACGCTCAAGCAAACAGAGAGAGTGAGTGAGAAGGACAGACAGAGTGGGACGTGTCTCCCGTCCGTGGTTCCCCGAGCGGGTGTCCATCAGGCTAAATGAGAGATGAGAGGTTGAGCTTGGTGCGATTTGGATATGATCCTAATGACTGAAACCTGGCTGACAGACGGACCAACCGCATTCAAGCATATGGACAAGCACAGGCAGACATGCGTGCAGGCACACACACACACACACACACACACACACACACACACACACACACACACACACACACACACACACACACACTGAAACACATGAGCATGAACACAAACACACACGCTTAGAAACAAAGAGGGAAAAAATCCATGACTATTGACAGCTGTCGCCTTCAATCAAAGTATTTTTCTTCAGGTCTGAGGCGGTGTTCAACAGAGAGATGAAGCAAGGACACATATGGGTGAAAGATTCAATAACAGCCTTCATTTCTCCTCCACAACAAAGGAAGAAAGAGGAAGAAGAAAAGACAGAGAGAGTGGAGACCAAAGGGCTGCTTCTTTTGCTTGATTACAGCCTCGCACTCTCACACAAGAGAAATCCCTTTAGAAGGTATTTATAGGGCCTGCTCAATGATTAATGGCTGCATATCAGGTAGGTGTATGCAGGCAGCGTAGCGTGACCATAGCTGTCCCAGTGTTCGCACTACGCAGGAATCAAACAAGCGCGCACACACACATGCACATGCTCGCAAACATGGACTAACACACGTTTGCCTCTTTGGACGTGACAGTGGGAGTCAGGCAGGAAGGGTTGATCTACCTGCAGCCTACTTTAGCTAATGGGATGGAAGAGTCCCTGCTGGGAGCTGTTCAGCCTGATTTCCCCCGGCACCCACAGTCAGTGGGGGGGCTGCCACCGGGTGATTATTCACGTCTGCACACAAATATTACTAAGACCATAGCAATGTTTACAGTGTGTCTGCTCCAGAGAGCATGTCGGTGCCCTGGTACCCCCTGCACTCATACAGCATGGTGTGTATTATAAGACGCTCCAACATGGGGTGTTCTACAATACATCAGAAATAATTTATTTTTAGCTTATAGTTGAAGAAGTGGATATGATGTGTGTATGTGTTGTTTGTACATGTATCAATTGATTCAGATAAAATAAAACAACAAATATGATGACCTATGAATCATTATTTAACAAAATTGCTCAACTGTTGCTGGTTCTAGCTTCTCGAATGTGAAGATGTGCTCATTTCCTCTGATTTATATCACTGTACATGTAATTTTTTTCTTGTTTGCACAAAACAAATAAATACTTTGGTCTGTGAGAAACTGTGATGGAAATTGTTTGCCAGGCTTGCTCATCATGTACCATCAGCCTCAGATGTTCTTTATGTTTAATTAGCAAATGTTTGCATGTAAAGATGCTTAACTAAGACAGTGAGTTTTGGTGACAGCATGTTAACAGTGCTATTGTGAACATATTGACATGCCAATGTTAGCATTTAGCTCAAAGCACAGGACACAGAGCCAACAGTAGGGATGGGTACTGAACCATGGTATTAAATGGGGCCAGGGGCTAAATTCTTGAAGGCTGTAGTATCAATAGACCTTTTCTCTTGAAATAACAAAAGAAGCTGATAAGAGTACTGTTAAAGTACCAATAAGCAGTATCAGTAAGAGCAGTTGTACCCTTAAAATCCTGATGATACCCCTCAGCCACTAGGTTGACTGTAGACTCTTAGTCTTGTTTTTCATTTCCTGACATTTCAGATCTTAACTGATTAATCAAAAAAAAAAAAGTTATTTATGGCCATATTAAAAAGTCTTTGTGTGTGTATGTATTGGTAAACTTATATGCATTTGAATGAGTATATCTATATTCATGTGTTTACAGTTATGTGTGGATGTGTGTGTGCTGCACGTGCACACGTCTGCGTATGTACGTACATGTGTCACAAAGCTGCAACATTGTGTGTGTGTGTGTGTCCTTATAACTTTGAATTTGCAAGTGTGTTGACCTCTCTGACTCAATTATTTTTCTGCCTGCAGCAATAAGGATTAGAACTTTTTCACCGCAGCAGAAAAAAACCCTCAATTCATTTGCTGGAAATATGACAATAAAAACGAAATTGGTTTTCTTTGGCTGAGGAGATAGAAAAATCTGAAAATAATTTTCCGCCCCTAGATGACATTTTTTCAGTTTAGAGGAGCTTTTTAGTTTTTATTTTCCAGGGAATATCACTTCACATAAAGGGCCGGGAGATTAAAGGGAAGGCTGTGGCTACAGAATGTGATTGTCAACAAGACTAACATATTGAGGGCAGAGGACCTTAGGACAAGGCTGGTTAACATGACACACTCACAGTGATGCTCAGTGAAGGCTGAGAACAGCTGTGACGTCATTTGAACAGCACAGTCCACATCAGTGCACTTAACACCGCTTCTGTTTGGCTCTGACACCTCGACAGATCACTGCGCAGTCGAAGGCCAGAGGTGACGGTGGTGGTTTTACTGTTTGATGGACTTAAAAGAACTGGCTCTAAATTCCTTATTTCTTGTCTGAATTACACGAAAACGATACAAGTGAAAGATGATTGGAGCCACAAATGTCACTGGAATAGGGAATGACTACCTTCGCCCCCCCTGCTGAGCGAGTAAATGGCTTGTGGAGGTCCGACTGAGTGAGCACTAGAGCCTGGAAATGACTGGAGCTTTTGTATATGCACATCACAGACAAGACAGAACAAGGTTTGGATTCTGAAAGCTTTTTCTTGTGTGTGTGTGTGTGTGTCTACTCACACATGTACAAAGCAATGTCTCAATGTAAAAACATCAGAGGCAACAGATTGAGGCTTTGATTTTATTTTGTGATTTTAATGCTCACTGAATGATATGATATATTTGCGTATGTGTGCGAAATAAAACTATCTGCGAAACAGGATGTTTGTCTCCATGGTTAACATTTAAAATGAAAAATTGGAGCAGACATTCTCTCATCTATCGATCAGTTTGACTCCATTTCTTCTTCTCTCCTCTGTACATACATTCAGCCATAATTGGCTGTACTCTATTATCCATCTCTCATCTTCTTCCCAACACATAAACAAACTCATTCCATCTACTGTCTGATTGATTCCCCAGCTCTGTTTTTACATTTGTCTTTGCGTTAATGCATTTAACTTAATGTGTTGTCATCATCAGCGTGATCGAAGAGTGGAGGTCCTTGGTTTGGCAAGTGACTGTTGGGAGTTGTGTTTTCCAGAGTTCCCCTGAAGACGGACTACTCTGCTAAATGAAACCGCACTGATTCACTAATATGCTAACTCAGAGGGCTCTGCAATACATCTGTAACACCTCATCACATGAAATGTCAGTTAGCTAAGAGGCTATTTAGACGATTGCACAGACACCATCCTCACGCCAAAGCACAGCGACTACAGTGAACTGGATAAGCAGTTGCCTAAAGGCCTGACACTCGAGAGGATAGTGAGCTCCTGATTAATCTCAAACCAGTTGGGAAAAGCGGGGCAGGAAGTATGAATGATAAATGTTCCCCCGTCCGTACAAGTACTCTGCATGTGTCCTTGAACGAAGCACTTGTCACAGCTGTCAGCAGTGGAAAGTAACCAAGTACATTTACTCAGGTACTGCACTGAAGTACAATTTTCATTTCAGGCTACTTTATACTGCTATGCCACTATATTTCAGAAGAATTGTACTTTTTACTCCAACTATGGTTACAAGTTACTTTGCAAATGAAAATTTTACATACTAAACCAACAATGAGCCTATAAAATAAGATGCAATGTTATCAAGTACTTGATACTTCAAGAGCATTTTACTGATGATACTTGAGTACTTTTACTTCAGTTCGACTTTTACTGCAGGACTCTTTACTAGTATTTTTGTATAAAGAAGATTGCTACTTGTGGAAAACCACTTGATCAGGGTGTCTTAGCTTTGTGGAAGTGTGTGGATCCACATTGCTCCACATCTTTGAGGCATCACTGATAACTTTCACGCTCATCTTCCCTGATGAGCTAAAGGTCATCTTAGTAAATCTGTAAACAAACATTTGTGGCGTGACAGCATTTAATACCACACTCTGCAGCCGTAATTGCAAAATGCTAAAAAAACAAATAAAAAGTGAAAACAAGAAGCAGCGAGCCACACACTTATCTCTCCTCTCTCCCTGAGGGCCAAACATCATGTTGGCTTCTCTGTGACATTAAGAGCAGCTGGCGTTAAAAGTCATTCTGTAAGTGAGAATAGAGAGCAGCGCCATCAAGTTAACTGTGGATTACACCTCGGATAGTAAACAGAGACTCCAGCGAAACAGACACAGACTCTCTGCTTCTGTTTCTTTGGATATGTTGGTTTTTACAACGTAATCCATCCAGACTGTACGACTGATGCTCCATAAGGAGAACAAGGTGGCGACTGTGTCTCTCCCTGAGTAATTATCTCCTCTTGTATTGGGGGGAGGGTCCTTTGGGGATCGTCACTTTGCCCGCTCCTTTCAGATGCGGTGCAATTACGCTTCTTTTTTTCTTTTTTCTTTTTTACAGCACTCAGCCATTCCACGCACATTAAGGCAGGAGGGCTGAACATATATTTTCTAGGCTTTAAATCGACGGCACTAAAAAGAGGAGGGAGAATAGCCCTCCACACACACACACACACATACAATATCACCACTAACCAGACAGTAGTTTAGACAAGTTTATGATGAATGCAAGCTGTGATATTACTCCCTCGCTGGCACACTGATGAAAGGAAGGAGCAGAATAACAGAAGAGGAAAGTGGAAATAAATTAAACATAAAAGTTGCAACAAAATATAGAGGTAAAACTAGGAAGAAGGTAAGCAAATTAGTGGGAGATACAGAATTAATGTGCCCAAAAAGTCAAGCAGGAGAAAAGAAGAGGACGGAAAAAGGCCAGGACAGTAAATGAGAGACAGAGCCAGTCTGTAAGTCTGGGAGCTGCTTAATAACCCTTAGCTGCTGATCGGGCTGTTTCTGGGCACCGACACTAAACATCCTGTTCAGTCGTCCCCAGTCCCGTAATCCTCTTATCCGAGTTGATTTCAGCACCGTGAAGGCGCAAGCTACTGTTTGCTGTGAAACTGTCTGTGGCAGAGCCGCGATGGTCGTCTGTGTCTTCAGCACAGGGAACAAAGCCCCCGAGGAGCAGGGGGGGGGAGACGGTAGATAGAGGTGGACACGATGTACTGTGGGTTCAAATAAAAAGAAACTAAAACAACCTGAAATGAAAGATTTGGCACTGAAATGATACTGAACTGCATTCCTAGGAGATTTACCTCTGTGTATCTCGCTGCACTTAAAACCATATTACCTGGACGGAAGAAAAACACATAAATCTTCTCTGATATTGCCTCCAAGGTCATCCACAGAGGGTTCGTTAAATCAATGAAGGGGTGCTGGGAGGTGATCCCAGGTCAAGGACTCAGTAGTTTGACTCTTGACCCTCACCCTGGAAGTCAAGCCTCAGTCATGTGACATGTTGTATAAACTGGGTGCAAACTGCAGGTCAGATTTGATCACACTTGACTTTATACGACACCTGACCTTGGTTGGGAGTGCACGCAGGAGGAGCCACACGAGGATGAATGTGCATCAGGGATGTTAATTAAAAAAAGGAAAACCGCTTGCTTGGAATCAATAAACTGCTCTCACAAAAGCTGCCGGCACTTTTCTTCACCCTAATCCCTCCTTTCCACATGTTTTCCCCAAAAGGGTACCTGCAGCTCTTCAATTTGCTTTGGGAGAAAAGCAAAGCAACGAGGGCTCCTGACTGTGTGTATGTGTGTGTATATGTGTGTGTGTGTGTGTGTCCCACTGTGAGAGAGATGGCCGCCCAGCTGATCGGCTCGGCAGGACACTCCATGCTCTGTTAAAGAGATAACACTCGCAAGGATTGAGACCTATGCCTTCCAGCGGGGGCCACCTACACATGCACACACACAGTCAAACACACATGGGTGCCGAATGGAGGAAAACTGATTGGTTCGGGGTTGCAGCGGGCCGGTGGGGGTACAGCTAGACGGGGGCTCTGGAACATGCTGGGGATTATAGATATTTACTGTTTCAGGGCCATGAGTGAGCCGTTTTCAGGAGTTTCCAGCAGCAGCCGTGCTGTCAGACACAAAAAAAACCTGAGCTGTTTGCTTCCTCTGCAGGTGCCTCCTGCCTTCTGCCACTGCAGGCAAAACACATCCCGTCAGTGCAAATGTCTGATCTTGTAAATTTCATTCACTTGTGCAGTACATGTCCAATTTTAGTCTGAAACTCAGCATCAGAGCATTCATTTTATTTGATCAATTTCATCAATTACAGGCCACCTTGTTAGGTTAACAATAAAGGAAACAGATTTTTTTTGGCGCCTCTCATTTCTACCAACGTGAACATGCAGAAAAAAAGTGCACAGTGAAGCATTTGTTCCTAAAATATGCAGAAACCCTCCTCTACTAAAAGCTAATTACTAACACAAAAGCCTGTGCCGTGTTCATGCATGTGCAACCATGCATGCGTGTTTGTGTTTACTGAACGAGCTAAAAGATGAATCATTTCTCCGGGCGCCCTTTATTACACCATTTTGAAGCATACGATATTGCAATATTTCAGTTTTTTAATAGATCAACAAACAACACTTGTTTGATGCAGATGTCTCCATTGAGGCTGGTTTCATATCTTTTGCCAGCCATCTCATATAACTGTGAATGCGACTCCACATTGAGGCATTTCATAAACCCTGTGACAGCCAAATATAGACATTATTCCACCCGGCTCATATCGCACACACTGGTATTGTAATCTTCTCTCTCTCTCTCTCTCTCTTATTTAATTAGAATGGGCTCATCTCACTCATCTTATACTGAATGATGACCAGGCTTAGAGGGGAGGGCAGATCGCACACGAGATAGTGTGTAATTAAGGCAGTGGTGAGATAGCGGCCAGTGAATCGATGGCTTCAGTATTAAAAACGGACGGAGTAGCTGTGATTTTCATATTTCAGCTGCGGGGGGAAGAGTCGAAAATGTTCCTTTATTGATGGATTGAGTTAAACTATGCGACGTGGCAGCTAGTAGTGTCATTGAGACTATTCATTAGAGATTCCATAACTCAACATTTTCTCTCCACCCTTCGCACTTGTACTGTAGCCGCTATGCAGAGTGGTCTCGGGTTTGGGTGGGGGAAACATGCAGAATGTGCCGTGGCCTTCTTCTCCCATTTGTTTTCATCTCTGTCAACAGTTACGTTTTATTCTGTAAATCTTCTTTTTTTTAAACTTAAGACAGCGGCCTATAAATTCATACACTGTATAGGAATCCATCGCAGACTCTTTATCTTTCTCCTCTTCACCCGTCTCATCCTCTTGTCTGTCAGGTGAACATCTGTGTTAATAAAGCACCCAGAGACGCTGCTCCCTTACATAACACAATCTCCAGTTGATGGACTGCACGAAACCATAGATAAGTACTACTGTAGCCGGGCACCGACTGCACATCAGCTTCTACAAAGGAGCAGAGGATGAGCGCAAACAGCTATGATAGCAAGTCTTTTGGGATGAGACATTTCATTCCCTCGCCGTGATATGCCCAGCTGTTTTCTATTAGAGATAGAGTGCAAGACAAAGCTGAAACAGTTCAGATGGAGGACACGGTCTTATCTTGTTTAATGTAATTAAACATCAGAGCTGATCAAAGGGACATGTGTTAGTCTGGGACTAAGGGGTGAGGGGGCTGGGACACACAAACACGAACAGAGCGCACACACATGCCATCGCAGGCTCAAAATTGAGATGATCTTAGAGACTTGTGATAGAAACTAAGCTTTAAAACAAAAGCATTAGAGCTTAGCGCAGCACGGTAAACACTATTATTACTAATCCTTCTGTTGCAAGAATTTTTCCCCGTGTCCTTTGGTGATTTCCACTTCCCACGGTGGACGGCTAAGCACACGCAGTCTGCTCGTTGAAATGGATCCAAAGAACCACCGCTCTGCTCTCTCTCCTACAGGATAATTAACGGTACGGAGATGAGCACCGGTTCACTGATATGACAGTTGTTTATGGAAAATCCCTCGCAGGTACAGTTTCAAACTGTTAGGGACACCTGTTTGGGCTGCCTGTGTTTAAGGGAGATCACAATTGGGGAATCACATGCTGTTGCCCTTTACTGTAATACAATCAACATCTAATGATGAAGGAAAAGTAGATAGGTTTATATATCATGTGCACAATTATTTATCACGCTACAATCCTCTCTTCAATAACATTGGACATGTTTTCACTTTCATCACACTCTCTCTGACTTGAGTCCATGTCCAACGCAGACAGGCTTTCCATCATTGCAGAGAGAGAATAGAGTGCTGCTCAGAACAAAGTGAGCTTTTGGGCAGAGCAATCTTCCTTAACAAAAAGTGAATTAGCTAATCTTAGTGCATAACTGGCATGACACTGGCTGCATTGGGGCCAGACATATGGAAGCACGGTCCAGTGAGTTCGACTTAATAGCACACGCAGGCTTACCAGCATTCACACAAGCTCAACGCCGGCCTGTGTGCGCTCACACAGGACTTGATGAAATATGTGTCCACTTGGCTTGAAGTGATAAAAAAAAAAAAAAAAAAAAAAAATTCTTTTAATCTCCTTGTCAGTCTGTATTTGTCTCTAGTTTCTCAAGTCTTGGACATACACACAGTTGCCAATTTATTAGGAACACCTTGCTAGAACAGTCCTGCAATATATCTTGTGATCATGTTATTTTGGAGGCTGCAGTTTTTGTTTGGGTGTGTTTTTGGGATTTTATCGACCATACTTCAACAAAAACTGATTTAGAAAATGATGTGTTATATAGTAACATATGATAAAGTATAGTAGTGCTTTCCTCTACACCTTGTTTTAATATAATGGAGGAAATATTTTGCTAATTTCAAACTACATGATATCATTGGAGTGCTTTGGCAAAATTGAGATGTTATCATAAATCAATCCTAATTTGAGCTCTTGACTAAAACAGGATATCCTTAATGATGAGATTTCGTCAAATTTCAGTATTTATGTCCCCTCACAGACACTCCTGCTGCACATGTTTGCACCACCAAACTCTTCTTATGCCCTTGACTGCAGTAATATATCAAATCAACTCCTGTTCAACAAATTAGTGTCTGCTTAGTCATTTGTCATTTAATTACGGCTGTTGACTGAAATATGGTGGCTGTGCCTACTATGACGAAACTCATTCACCGAACAAGATGGATTTGTACTGGAAACTCAACACAGCTGTGTTGAATAAAGATTTTTGTGCTGCATTATGCATGCAGACAGCGTTCCTCCATTTAAAATGGTACTTGTAAGAGCACAATATTGGATTTGTAAAAGACTCTGAGACATATGCAAATAAGGGGTGGTGTATAGTGTATTAGATATATATTGTGATTGATCTTCTGTGATTTGAATACATTTACTGTGCCAGAGAAACTCTGGTCATTTCCATATTCCGGCCTTTATGGCAAGGAGACAGCTGCCTACTGGAGAATGGAAATCATCCAATGAAATATTTATCCACATTGAAGAGCAAAAACAGCTGGTGAGCAGAGTAAGAGACAATAAATTAATAATACTAATGTAGGACAGAGAAGACCCTATAGCGGCAAGGTCTGGCAAGATATTCATTTCCAGAAGTGCAATTAATAAAACAACTAGAACTGGAAAACTTCCCCATCTCTAAACTAGTTAGCATCTCCTTGCTTTTACCTGCTGAACTTTCTACCTCTGCTGGTCCCAGGTGAGATCTGCTTACTACAAAGCAGCAAAATGTCTTCGTCTTAATAGTGATGTGATCTCCTTTCTCAGCAAAACCTCTGTTCTCCCCACAGGAGTGGGAAGCCACTGAAGAGTTGTACAGGATTGAGAGAGTTCCTGGAAAGACTTCTTCTGCACATTTGCGGTTTTCTCTCTCATACTCTCTCCCCCACATAGCGCATCGCTTTTCTTCTCTCTCACGCTTTCTACTTTTCTCTGAGTTCGTGAACTCGCTGAATGACTGATTTGGAGACCGCGGAGCTGTACGTGATGGGAAATGTGTTGTCATATCAAAGCTGTCAGGCATTCTCTGTTTGCTCTATGAATCCTGCATGCATCGTTTCCGAGGCAGTTGATGTGAATATGCAGACATTGTAGTCTGGGACACTACGTCTGCTGTCATTCAGTATACAACCAGGTTACACAGTCATCTTTGTTTGAGGCAACGTGTACTATATTACTGAATACACAAACAAACACAGACTGAATACTAAATAAGCCCCAAAAAAGCTGATAGTTGACTCAGTTCTGACAAATACTATAAACTCTACACTGAGTTGCCAGTTCATAAGGTAGACTCTGCTAAAACTAATGCCGGCTGGCTAACGCAGATTAATGCAACACTGGGTTCAGACGGGAGGCTGAGGCGCCGCAAGGCGCTGCGTACTTTCTTTCGCTGTCCACGTTAACCAATTGGACTGTTCACCGGCCTGTCTGGTTTACTTTCTCTGTGCTCTGCAATCTGGCAACATAAACACATGGATAAATGATATATTATATATATACTGATTCTGATAAATGATGAAATATACATCTCATGCTTGCCAACCCTTTTGCTTTTTCAGCCCCTCTCCCTGCTGTTCTCCTGGACTTTCAATTTCTCCAATTTCTTCTCTCGACATAATGTAATTTCGAAATATTCCCAATGCTGTATTTTAGGAATAGTATCACTGCTGTTTATAATTGTGCTTTTTTAGATTATGTATTTATTTGACATATATGTCAGATGTGTCTAAACAGAGAGCGTGAGAGACAAGCAGACACACACACACACACACACACCGCCAGGCTACTGCTCATATGAGAATTGACATATCGTGACACTTTCGTTTCTTCGACTTAAAATAGTCTGATCCAAATGGATTTTGGGACTATTTTAGAGACTGTAGTTTGAAGGCACTGCTTTATTTATCCAATTTAAGCCAATGAGGATGGACTAAATATATGAAGAGGCAGTATTTTCCCCAAGTGGAAGAGTTTGGGTATCTCAGGTTGTTGCTCAGGAGACAGGAGAGGATTGATTTTGAAATTGAATACAGGAGCTGCAGTGATGTAGGCAGTCACATCAGACAGCGGTGGGGAAGCTTGAACACGCCTGTGTCTGTTTTCACAAATAACCATGAATTCCAGGTCTTTGTGCTGGGACAGAAGCAGCTGGTGGGGAGGAGGTGGCCAGAATATTAATTGATGAACCTTATCGTTAACTTCAAAGTTTTTTCTATCATCACTTAAAGTCTCTCCTTTTCCTTACCCTTATGTGACCCCCACCCTGCCACCGCCTCACACCTGCACGGCACTTCCTTTCACCTAAAAACTCCATGACATTATGCGTGAAATCCAACCTCGTCTTGACAGCAACCTGCATTTCAGGAGAAACGCCGTCTCTCTCCCTAATTACCATCTTTCCCTTTACGCCTCCGTTTTCCTGTCCCTACTTTTGACACGCTAACAACAGTTTGCTCTCCTCGAGTAATGTTCTGTGAATGACGGGTTGTAGCGCCGCTTCCTGTGAAGTCTCCCTGGCGACAGGCAGGTGCTGCGTTGCACCGTGGCTTCTGATCTTCCAGGTGGCTCTCATGATGATACTTTTGCTCACCCCTGTTCCATCTCTTCACATCTTACAACTCTTCTGTTTCACTTGTTTTCAACATTTTTCTCCCCCTCTTACGCTCCCCCTACTTATTCCTTGTGAGCGCAGTTTCAAAACAAACTTCCATCTCGATCTCGTTGCCCTTTTTGTTTATATTGCCGGCTGAATAAGGAGGCCTAAGTGATGCTCTGTAATATCAGGGATGTGCGCTGTGCGACAGGAGGCTGTGGTGGAAATGATGATAAGGACAGCACAGCTGATATCAGTTTACTGGGTTAATGAGGCATGAAGGAGCTCTGCACAAATCTGGATTTTCCCTCGTTCCCTCCATCTGTATGTCTCCTTCAAAACTCTTTTTTATCAGAACCTTATCTGCATCACCTGCCTGCATCATTTAAGCAAAAAGCCTGGAGAGCTTATTCCCACTTTAAAGCTCACTCATTTATTATTCGCTAAATTGGATACGCACATTATGCAAAGTTGCTGTAGAAGTGGAGAGAAAGTTGCACGTGAGAAGATTGTGACTTTGTGTTCTGCAAAGGGTCAGGTGTTTGCTTCATGATAACACGTTATCTCTGTTCACCCGCGGAGTGGTGGTGTGATGATAATACTGTAGAATGTTTTTGTGTTGCTTTTATTGGCCGATCTCTCTCTTTATCTGGTCCATAATCATTCCCTACACACAGACATCATTACCGAGATGGATTTTCTGGGTGAGAGTTAGGTTAGAGAGAGATGGGGAAGGAGGAGGGGGGGAAGAACGGGAGGAAGAGAAGGAGAGAGAGGAAGCCTCTTCTCCATCTTTTCATTAATCACAAATCAGTATATTTCTCTCTGGAGGCCAGACCACTCAGTGGGAAGGAGAATAGGCTCTTTCTCCCCTCTTTTTTATCTCCCTTCTGTTCAATACGTTTCCCTCCCTTCTTCTTCCCGGGATTTCTCCCGTCTCTAAATGCCAAACCAATAAACCGAGAAACAAAATTCCCCTTCCTCCCTCGCTCCTTCTCAAACAGACTGCATGTTCAGTATTTTAATAAAAATCACAGCTTAGATGGTCACATCTGAGAGAGCAGACGCACACACACGCACTCAAACACGTGCAGACACACACACAACATCGCATGCATGCTGTCTAATATATTTCCAGAGTTGGTTTGGTGTAACCTACTGCTCCACGCCTCAGCAGCCACTGTGACTATTAGGGGGATCTCACAGGGCTGAATAAGCAGTGGGATTGTTCAAGTTGAATAACAACATAGCGAAACTTCTCCGAAATACGGCTTCGGACCAGGCACAGAAAATCACCGCAACAGAGTGGGAGACGGCTGTCGGTTTGACAAGAAACAGGACTGATGCAGCAGTATACACCATCAAAGAAAGAAATACTGTGTAAGGGAAAAACTCAAGAGCAGTAATGAAATAATATGGGTGAGTCTAACTCCCTTCACTGGTCTTTTCCTAAGCCAGAGAATGGTTAATGCTCCATTTCCTGTTATTGCCGCCTGTGTACACAGACAAATTTTACGAGCACATACTGTATATATGACCTTGATGTGCAACATAAGCTGCATCTTATCATGCTCAGCAGTGCATGTGCATGAAAGAAGACAAATGCTGTGTCTCCATCTAAGTAATTGTCAAGCAAATTTAAGGTGACTTTCTGAAATTTTGTAAAAAAGTCAATTAGATGTGTTTCCATAAACTGGATGGTTTATGGAAGTTGATGGTATAGGTAAGATTACACATGGCTGCAATAATCAGAATGGAAGAAGTACAAATGATGAACTGAAAACCATAACAATTGTTTGCCAATAAACCTCAAGGAAGAAGAAGAAAGACTGCCTTGAGAATCTATGAGAGAAAAATGGAGAGAGGTGTTCAGGAATTTTTCACAATATAAACTAGGCTCAGTTATTTGGAAAAGTATTTCCATCTCCCATTAAGTGAATTAACTCTTTTTCGAAAAAGTCAAAAACCACCTCAAGTGAATGTAACTTTTTTTTTTTTTTGCAAAATTGAAGACTTTTTTTTTTTTTTTTTTTTTTGCCATTTTCATCTTTTCCTCCTTCAAAATGCGGAGTTTTGAGTGAGTGGTATTCCACTGGTAGCAGAATTGAAAACTTAATCTCATCTTAGATGTCAGCCTCCACATCTCCATAAACTACTGCAGCATCAACTGTGGCCTGCAAGCCATTGGTGTCAAGACGCCTGCACACAACAAACCACTCTAACCTCATTTTGTCATTGTTTAAACTGCCACAGGAATACTGTGGCAGCCAAAGAAACATACATGCACACTCCACAACTCAACAATTTTATTTTTTTTTTTGGCTCACAAGAAAAAAGAAAAAGAGTGTGCAGAATAATAAGAATATTGTGTGAGTGAGTGAGTGAGTGAGATGTGTGTGTGTTGATATTTTGGTGTGCCACCTTCAGTCCCAGTAGAAGTGAGGCAGCGAGGGCGGAGAGGAGAGGGGATAATGATCCCGCTGATAATGGAGGAGTGGAATCTGGTAAATGAAGCTGGATATGCACAGTGCTGCAGGCTGTTCCTTTGCACACAGTGACACACACACACACACACGCACACACACACACACACACACACATACATACGCACAAGTTTCACAGCTCTTAAGGTATTCAGTGTGTGCAAAATCATGCCACATACAAATGAATGACAATACACTTTTCCTTAGCCCTTAACTTCCTGTGCGTGTGTGTGTGTACGATGTGTATGTGTGAGTCCCTGAGTCTACGTGTGAGGCTGAGAGCATGACCACTGATGATTCACATTAATTAAACATTGTCACTACTGGCGCTGGTAATAGGGAGGCAGTGCTGGTTTCACAGGAAGAAGACGCGGTTTTAACCCTCGTCTCTGCTCAGGTGAGATTTTTAAACGTGACTTTAATGCAACACAAACGCAAAAGCAAAGCTAATGAGCTACAGCAGAGATTTTGTTGTTACATTCTGGAATCAGGTGCCTGATGTGATAACTATCATGTTTGGTTCCAAATTGAGATCTCCACTGTTTATGGATGAATTTTACCAACAGCTTTACATACAAAATGGCAAAGTTAACTAAAATAAATGCTGCACAGTAAATTGCAGACTGACAACACTATTGCTGTAGTTGTAAAACTATGCCAGTTTCATGTTTTTACCTCACCCTTTCTACAAATTTTCATTCAAATCCTTTCTATCATGAGTCTCCACATGTTGCAAAATGTGATGTATTCTTTTACAAACCAACTAATTTAAATGATGAAAACAAAAAAAATTAGGTGGTGTGATACTTCATGTCCCTCATCTTCATCCCCTTACTCACTCTGTGTTCTGAAAAGACATTAGATTATCCTCTGTTTCTTACAATGATGAAGTCCTACTTTACTGTCTGAATGTGGAGGAAACTAAAATGTAGTTCATCAGCCATGTCCTGTATCCATCAGCTGAATCATCCATGTGAAGTTGGACACGGATGCAGTCTTCAGAACAAAGACTGACACTTGGCTAATCTGGCCTTGATTACCTCTGCAAAGCCTCAATCAATAGATTCCAGAGCTAAAATGATTCGTAATTATATCAATCTGCTGCTCTTCATATCACCACCGTCCCCAATCAGACATTAATGATCAATTACGGCCGTGTTGCTGGGTAAGTAGAGATCAATGAGATAATGTGGTGGTGGTTGTGGGATAGGAGAGAAAGGCTCTTGGTACGAGAAAAGAGAGAGAGAATAAGAATTGAAAGCAAACAACAAAAGATAAAAAGAAAAAGGGTGAAAGCATTTTGCAGTCTAAATGTTATATACAGTCCTCTGGCTTTTCAAAGTATTTATATAATAAAATTTTATTAGATTATAGGCTGATATGGGCATTGTTAGACTTTCCAAGGGTGGAACATCCTTCAACATCTAAAATTATAAAGCATTTTGTCCCTTAAGGTAGAACAGTGCTATAAAAATGCAGTCCATTTACCATCCATTTACCATCATTAATTACCCAAAGCATAAGTGAGTAAAGCAGCTGCAGCTGCTCAGGCCCTGCCAAGTGAGTAAAATAAAAATATGATGTCTTTTTGTGTTTTCTTATATTTGCATTTTCCATAAGAAAGAAAATACACTGAACTGTTATTGTTTAAGTTTTGCATTTGACTTTCTGTTTGACCATACGATGCATAATTTATAGACATATTATGCTGTAGTCATTGGATTCATTTTTATCATCATTCTCTCTATCTGGTGTCTTTATTCCTGCGTATTGTGGCAACACAAATGTATTTACATGTCTACTGAAAAATGAAAAAAAAGAGAAAAAGGGAAGGAAGAAATTTATATATAGAGGACGGGCTGGAAAAAACCCTGCAGCTTGTTCACAAGTCTGACGTAATCCCGAAACACTTTAATATTTAATTGAAGTGTCATGAAATTAAAAGGCTCAAGGAGAAGAGGCAGAGGACGAAAGATAGAGAGACAGAGAGAGAGAAAGGGAGAGAGCGAGAGAGAGAGGAAGAGATAAGCACTGAAATACAAAGCAGCAGCTCACCTCTCTTTTTAATTACAAATATGTTGATAATGGGTTATTATCTTTGAAAGAAGAGGCCCTTGACTAACATTATCAAAGGGGGTGTTTGCTGACTGAGAGTGTCCTCGACACAGCAACATAGAGAGTCCCTGTGGTTCCAATAATTTGGACCAGGTTTTCTGAATCTGTGTGAAACATGCTTTTAAATCCAGACTGATAGTGTTTTGATAAAGAAGGGGAGGAATACCCTCCAAAGAAGAAGAGCTTGAATCCATTTTGACCCAGGGTTTTACTGGACCTGGACTACTCCCTGCTACAGCCAGTCTGCCCCAACAAAGCAGAACAGTGACCCCCTGTGGATTCAACCAAATAATACAATTGCAACATGACGTCACTCTGAAGCAAGAACTGCTAACATTTGTAAACAACTGTCCTGCAAACATATAGGTGAGTATCATTCAGAGTCCAATGAAACATTATACAGTTTTTAATTGATGCAGTCTTACTTTCAACCAGCTTTTGAAGACAACTCATGAAAGAACATGCTTCGGGGTTTGATTAACCCTCCTCTTGCATTTGTTATAGACTCCCTTCCATGACATTTCCGGTCAAAAGTGACCGGTGTGTTTTGCAAGGTAATAACTCTGGAACCCCTTATCCAATTTTGATGGTTGACATCTCATTAGAACAGTCAAAGCAAGTAGAATCAAGGGGTGTCAGACAGAATGACACCAGGGGTGAATTTCATGTTCTAATTTTGGAGTAAGTTCAAAGATAGCGTTTGCTCTACATTACTGTATTCTATAAAATTGCTTGCCATGTAGGGTGTGTTTACTGGAGATGGAAATGCTTTAGTTAGTGTTGTAGCTGAGATTCTTCCCGTTCCAATGATGTATGGGATGTATAGATTTGATACAGGTAAGCCAGTGTTTGGTCAGTATATAGTCCGGACACACCGGTCGGCCCATCAAATTTAGCATTGACTGCATTCACTGTGATGAATATAAAAGAAGACACTTATACTGTTTTCATCAATGAACACTTACTGAAAAAGAAATATTCAAAAAAAACCCCACAATAACAGAACATCAACATGGTTTGTGTGTGTCTGTGTATGCATGTGTATGCGTCCATGTGTGTGTGTATTCACACACATAGTTGTCAATGCACAGTTGTGGTGGCATGTTCCTTGCAGATGTAGGCATGGTCCTTCTGACAGGCCTGGCTAGTTTTTCTGTCTCAAGGAGCACAGAGCTCGCACCTCTTCCTTTTCTGACCTTAGCAGGGGGCTGTTGGAGTGTCTGGAGAGTTCTGCACTCTCTTTACCAGACTGGCAGAGGCTGGTGTGTAGGGAAGGCGCCATTGGACGACTGGAGTCTCTGACCTCTCTGACAGAAAATCACCTCATCAGTAGCCTACCTATTGTGTCAATGAGTCAAATGAGAGCAAGGCACAAATTTATGCATGAGAGACAGAAAGGGAGGGGCATTTAGTGCAAGAAGGGTTTTTTTTTCTTTAGAGCTTGCACCTGTGAGAAGAAATGATACATTCTATCATACAGCACGAGAAAGTGAGGGGTTCCCGTAACCTGGAGTAAATTGTTGTGTGTTGTGTGTGTGTGTGTGAGTGAGAGAGAGAGAAAGAGAGAGAGAGAGAGAGAGAGAAAGAGAGAGTGTGTGTGTGTGTGTGGAGATGTTTTCCATCTGCAGGATGAGCATAATATACTCATACCCATTCATTTCTTATGGCGGTCACTTTTGACCCGAAATATCATAGGAGGTACACTGTTGAATAAATCACTCAAAATTCAATGTAAGTGGTGATCATCAATTGTATATGTTCAGAGGCCTAGTGTGGAGGATAACATAAGGTCTTGAGGCAATTGGATGAAAAACACAATAGTTATGATTAAAAACAAAGTCACTCGGTCACTTTTGACCCGAAATGCAAGAGAAGGGTTAATTAAGACTCACTTTGCATTTAGTTCCACCTCCATCCTCTCCATCAAATTCACTCACATCACGTCCAGTATGTCACAGAGATGTAATGTAAATTACACACCTCAGAGAGTGTGTGACATGACATGTCCCAGGTGTGAAAGGGCCCATGTTGGACTTGACATGCCGCTGGCAGGTGATTAGCAGAGAGTCAGGCCTTGCTGCCCTTCATCAGACATTATTGCACAGAAGGCTCCATCTCTCTAATACTTAATTATAAAAGTCATATGAATGTCCTTCGCATGTCTGGAGGGGTTAATGCATTTACAGAGAAACCTAGAGCTGGAGTGCACATCCAGAAAAGACTAATATTATTCTAAGTTTGGTTGCAGTCACACAAGGGTCTAAATTCTGTAGCTTCTGGATCTACACTCTTTCCACATAAGGTGGTGATGGAGTGGTGAGAGGTCACTAATGATTCTGTCAATCAATACCTTGGCTGGTGTGTCACAGCACTCTTCTCACATCCTGCCAGGGCTGTCACTCTGCCCAGCCCACCTCAGACCCAGCGGAGACCCAGCACACCCACACCTGCACCGCTATCATACAGCATCTATGTGAGATATTATGACAAGAAGGATTATGTCAATTAAATGTGCAGCCTACGGATCCAGCATCAATTCCGAGGAAAAAGAAGTAGAAACCCGTGTGTAGGCTGCTTCTTCAATCAATTTGCACCTAATGAATGAAGAGGAATGATTAAACATGCGAATTGCCTCCATGAGGCTTCAATAAACCTAAAGTAATTCAAGGGAATCCTTAATCGCCTGACCTAGGCTTTTTGCTTTGTCCCTGGTATTACAGTAACAGGATTGTAAAAGCATTGGCTCCAGTTACACCCATCCTCCAGTGATGAAGAGACTGGTGGGGGTTAGCATTAATTTCCAAAGCCTTATGTTGCATTTGCATAATTACCATAAATCATCACAGGGATGTTCTGGTTCGCAGTGGAAGGGAAGTGGGAGAGGCTACTGGGAAATAACACTGCCTGGAAGGGCGACAGCGTGCAGCAGACCACTGACTTGATAACGGGCATGGTGATGATTAAGAATAATCTTGTGGTTCTCAAAACAATAATTAGCTAAGTACATGGCAAGACATGTCCACAGAAAGTGAAGGTTTATACAGAATGCTCTACATGATCATGAACAGACCAGTGATTGCGGCTTTGTATATTTAATACAATAGTCCATGTCTGAAAGTTTGACTTTGACCTCTTATACATCTTTAAAACTGCTACTACTTGGATGTTTACTACACCTAAGAATATTAGATTTGTTTTGTATTTTCTTGACTTTAGATACAGTACATTGTTTTAATATACATAAGCTCAATAATATTGACTATAAAACAGAGAAGCAGCATTAAAACACTTTCCTTTCCACTGGTTGACTAAGTAAAGATTGGTGAGCTGCCTTTGTCTAACTACCAGTGAACGCTACACCGTGAGGTTAATGTAGAGTAAATACAACAGAATAAGGGCACACTGAGCCCGAGGCCGATTCATTCATACAATAGCAATACTCAGGCCTTAGTGTAATAACCATTCTGCTGGGGTGATACTATATGTGACCTTTCCTGCTTTCTTCCATCTATAGTAATGAAAGGTTGGCTTGTAGAGCGAATAGAAAAAAAAGACTGCAAAGATTAGAATGATGCAAGAGCTCAGTGACAGGGCAACACTTTGTGCCCTGCATTGGATTAGATGGGTGAAAGTGAATGTGAGGGGTTAAATGCTTTGACACAGGGAACAGTCTGTGCAGGCGGCTGGCTCAGTAATCTGCCCAAGTACTAATGCTTTGTGTAATAATGAATTTGAGTCTGCTACAGCAAAGTCAGTGGGTTATTTCAGGACAAACAGCAGCAAACCGAGAAGTTAACCTGGAGACCTGAATAGGTGGTGCAACGCTGCTGCATGACTCTTATCTATGTGGAGTCAACCACTGCTCTATGTACCTGCACTGTACATAAAGAGTAAACATACAGGAACTCCACAAAAACTCCCCAAACTTTGCCTAACCTCTTCTATCTCTCCTGCCAGGCGTCCATAGCTGTTGCACCAGCTGCATGACCTGATAAAGCCAAGAGAACAGTAGGTGGGTGAGCAAGAGATAAAGAGACAAACAGTGAAACAGAGACTGAGAGCCAGAACGAGAGAGAGAGAGAGAGAGAGAGAGAGAGGCTCTGGGAAAGGCATAAAGAACGAGACAGAGAAAAAAAGAGAGACACATTAAATATGAAAAGGCATACGGCAAAAATAAACCATGACATGACAGAGAAGGGAGGGAGGAGGGGAACATTAAGAGAGCACTGATGGAGAGGGCAGAGATGGAGAGGCAGGACAGCTGGCAGACGGGGAAGGCGGTGCTGCTCTGCTCGAGCCCGGTCTCACTGCACCTCAGCGGGCCAGATGGACTAACCTGCCCCTGTGTGCCCTTCACCAGCCAACACACACACACGCACACACACACACACACACAGTCAACAAACTAAATTCATATTCTGCCCCTTCATCACACCCTTGTTGAACTGAAACAGCACTTTACATTCATTGCACTGAGGTTGGATATTTGCAGAATTATGAGGCACAGATATAATTTTAAGGCCCGAATGAAACTCAAAAAAGATGTCAAAATACAATTCGTGTGTCCTTTTTCACATCTTCTAATATGTACAGCAGGCAACACAGGACAAGAGTTATATCACTTTTGAGATCTTGAGGTTGTCCCTTTCTCAATAAATGCCAACATGTGTGTTTGCTACAACTGGTCCAATCACTCCCCCAGAAGAAAAAAACCCCCACTGTGATGCAGGATCTCCCTCTAGTGGGACAACTCGATTACTGCATCTTCGATCAGAGTTCAGCACCAAAGGCGAAGGACAGCTCCCAAACATCAAAATGCAAGTCTTCAATACACTAAGAAGCAAAACAGGGAACTCCACTCTGAAATGCATGATCTCAAAGTTTTACCAATTAAAATCCTCAAGCATCTTCTTTAGGTTTAGATCCCGTCTGGTGTTTGTTTATGTCCTCATTTCTCATGTAATTTAGTGGCAATCCTGCTACAAAAACATTCGGCCAGTCCCCAAACAGTATTGATTGATGTCTGGTTATAAAAAGACATCTATCATCTAGACAGTGTGAAATTAAAGCTGTAGTGGTCGGTGTGTCCATGCCCTTGTGTGTGTATGTGTGTGTGTGTGTGCTTGCTCTCCCTCGTGTGTGCATGTGTGTGTACTTGTAGGTGGTCGTGGAGAAGGGGAGGGGGGGTGTACATAGTATTATGAAACAATAAAATTCAGACAGCTGATTCATATCTGGGCATAAAAGCCAGAGTTTTGTTAGGTTCCTTTTTAATGAAACCTATAATTTCTGCCTCTCTCTCTGTGGTGTTGCTATGGAGCAGAGGGATTGATCATAAAGAGAGATATCCAGAGCTGCTCTATTTTGCAGGATTGTCATGGCAATGAGTGAGCTAAGCTGCGGCGTGAAAGATCACTTACACAGTAAAGAGTCGCATGTCAGCTGCACCTCAGTCATACACTGCTCAGAACATGGCACTCATCCGTCTTGAGACAGCGGGCGGATGATAAAACAGCTCGGCTGGATGTGCGACACACAAGCATGGGTAGGCACACACATGCTGCAGGGTCATGCAGCAAGGATTTGTCAAAGACTGATGTTACAGGCGCAAAGGTTACAAATTCAATCACTTTAGAGATGGCTGCCATATCACTGTGTCTCCCTTCTTGCAGGCATGTATGTGTATGTGCATGCGGCCGTGAATGTAAAGAGCCCGGTGTGGATTGAGAATGTATCGCTGGGTCAACAGAAACCAAACTGCTAGAAATTCAAACAGGGTGGAGCTGTCACATCCTCCAACTGCGCCGCTTTAAAGACAGCACAATCACATCAGGAGAGAAAAGGGGACAGAGAGAGAGAGAAAGAGAAAGTGCATGAAGCGAGACAGAGGTAAGATAATAGAGCAGATATCATGTGGACTGTAGCGATCAATCAGGGTTGGGAAAAAAAAAAGTCATGAACTCGTATGAGAGGAGAAGCTGAGGCTCCGTTTCCCGTAGAGGAAAGAAGATCTACAGTATCAGCACATTTAACCAGCGCACCAACATCTGTTTTTCATCTTCCTTTCCTCTCCACCTCTCTCCTCTATCTCTAGTGACCTTAGGGAACACACACACACACACACTCAATGATCATCTGCTTTTGTCAGAAGGTCTGAGTCACTGAGCTAAGCATTTCCTGGCAGTCCCAAAGGATCTCAAACACAACCAATATTTACTATGTGTATGTGTGTGTGTGTGTGTGTGTGTGTATGTGCACTGTATGTGTGTTTGTATATAATCTTCCACAGAGCTTCATCCACAACCTTCTTGGCCTGACCATCAGCTGCTCACATCACGTGTTACTGTAAACCCTGCGGCTCTGAAGAGACATTTATTTCACTTGCTCACCGCTCTCAACTCTCTTCACTCAAAACCCATCTGACCCCTTTTTATCCACAAGAATCCAAATCAAACAGTCTTCTTCTGTGTAAAAGCTTTTCTCTGTGACGACTGAGTGGACAAGTACCACCTAAGTGTGCTCGTACACACGACTCCCCCAGCCTTCTCTGAGATTTAACCTGCCTGTTGACTTCAGGCTCGGAGATTAGCAGAGAAGTGTACACACGCTTGCTATTCAGGCAGAAGGCTGCAGACAAAGTCAGTATAGAATTATAATGATCAGAACAGACACAGTAGAGAAAATCCTGGGGATTTATGGAGGTCTGCTTAAATGAAGGGAAGATGTGCTGAATGAGAACGGCTGTTTTCACCGATTTCAATTCTCAGTGTGCCGTCCCCGCGTGTGAGAGAGAGAGTGTGTATGTCAGACCAAATCCTTGTATATTTACTCTCTGCTCCCAGAGAAGAGCCTGGTTGTGAGTCTGCATACTGAAGAATTAGCTGAGAGATGGTGCCCCCTTCTGGACAGGAACGCACACTTCACCACACAGAGCAGCACAAAACACCCCAACTGTAACATTTGAATATGTTACAAGCATGCAAAGCCTCATCGAGACAGTTAAAGCACAATTTTAAAAATCGACAACAGCCTCCTGAAACACTTGTCAGCCGCAGTCTTGTCAGAATGCCTTGAACTCATAATGGAGAATATGTTCGACAGAGGCATGACTTACTGGGGTGCTGCCATCCGACAGGGTCGTCATGCTGATGGACATGCTCATCTTGTCAGAGGAGGAGAGGGAGGGTGGAGAGGGGCTCCTCTTCTCCGCTTCCTGTCTCTGGAGGAAGTCACGCCAGGCCCGCTGGATACTGCATGTAGCGATGAAGAAAAGACAGGCGTGGATTCAATCTCTTAAATATGATTTGACATTTGACATTTCCACGAAAGAGTGATTTCAATTATATCCTGAAAATATTTTGCCTGAATCACTTTTAGAGGAAATTTGTAAAGAATGGAGAAAAGACAACAAAAAATAAGTAGTATCTTTTTTCTTTATTCCTATCCTGTAAATCACTGGTCAGATTTATATTTCTGCCTAATGTGAGGGTCTTGAATCTCAGGTTGGGAACTGCTGACTTAGAGGAATCAATTATGCAGAGGGGTAGTTTTCTATTTTATTAGACATAGTGCATGTAAGCAAAATTAAAGTCCATAATCCTTTCAGCTCCAGATAGAGGACATACTCACATCAACACCTTGGTCTCCACGGGTGGCATGTTGATATTGATGTTGTTGTCTAGATCCATGGTCAGATGGTTGCTGAGCCGGGAGAGAAGAGGAAGGGGTGTAGGGGACATTTAGAGGACACAGACACAAGTCCAATCTCAGTCTGGGTTATCAGTAATTAAACAGCGATGGCTTGGTCCCATCTGCAGGGAAATGGCTTTTACAGGAACACAGGAGCAGGCTGCTCATTCTGTCTCTGTGTTGTTATTATTGTGTGTGCATAAGTGTGTGTGTGTGTGTGTGTGTGTATGTGTGTGTGTGTTTGTTTGTGTGTGTCTGTGTGTGTCTATGTGTGTGTGTGTGTGTGTGTGTGTGTGTCTGTGTGTGTGTGTATGTGTGTGAACCAACCTCTGCAGCTGGAATCCTCCGTCATTAACATGCTTGAAACCACTCCGGAGGCTCTTCAGCTGCTCCTGTGTGAGCGAGAGAAAGAAACAGAAATAAGAAAGCATGACAAGTCAGATATGTGGCTTCGGTGTGTGAGAAGCCGGTGCAGTAAGAGGGGGTCGCTGCAGTGTGTGTGCAAATATGAGTGAATGCTTGGCAGATGTTTGATCATTGTGCTGAGCTCAGGGACCCCTGCAGCAAGCGGTGTGGCAGAATTCTGGCACAGTTAGATGCTTTCTTATGAAGTTAGTGAAGTAAGCTTTTGGAAGAACTGGGCCAAATCGCTGGTTCAGCGTTTTTTAAGGCATTTTGGCCCAGAAGTGTAGAGAGAGTCAAAGAGGAAAGTCAAACACATAGAGATGGGAGAAGCGAGAGAAGATCCAGCAGGACATCATTTATGAACTATGGCACAGTTGTTGTACAGATGCAGCAGACACGTCGGAGATTACGGCGATGAAACTTTACACTTTCACTAAAATGACTTCTAGTTCTCCGCCCGCTCGCCTGCTGCTCTCCTCCCCTTGGCTCCATCCTCCAGCTTTAATAGTGCTGTGTAATGAGGACAGGCCTGCCTCTACATAATTGAGCAGACTAATTCAATTACAAGGGAGCAACAAAGTTTAAGTGGAGCAGTTCTTCCTGATGAGCCAAGAGGGTCACATCAGGGCACGGAGCAGCTCCCGGCTACATTGCGGGTGTATGTGTGTGTTTGCAGTGAAACCTGCAGAATCCCACACTTTCATTTGACTTTTTGTTTGATTGCTCCATTACTGCATAATGAAGTATGCATGACAGAATATATTGCATCCATTAGATGGCAGATTGGACCATAAAGAGACTCACACTAAGAAATACTGTATATTACTATTAGATGAACTACCTCTCTCAGAAAAATGGCTGCACTGCAGTGGTTACGCTGCGTTTTGGCCCTTGTTGTTAAATATTCATTATAGAGCGATATATATGCTTCCCCTTATAATAACTATGAAAAGGCCTCTGACAAAGTACCCGTTTGAAGTGTAAATGAGCACATATAGTGTACGTATGTATCTAATTGATACAGTCTAACTGAATTTCAGCTAAACACAAAGTCGCTGTCGAACCACACCAGCATCATTTTTTTTTTAAAATAAAAAGGCCTATCTTGCTTGGCTGTGTGTCCAATTTCACTGTGGCAAGCCGCGTTGTTTTTCTCATTACTCTCCCTCCCAGAAGGAACAAGCAGCTCATTAGACAGAATCAAGGACTCTGACTTGTGATCAATGATTGCTTCAAGGGGCTGTTTTTCATCTCTTTCAGTCTGTTTGTCTTTCCCTCTCACTTTCTCTCGCACGAAACGAGAATCTGTGAAATGCATAAGTGTGGCTCGGACGTAGATTATGTGCAACTCAAAACCTCTGTGAACTTCCTTCTGCTTTGAGAGTCAAATGCAGGAAAGGCTTGATGCAATCCTGGACAGAAAGCTGTCTCTCTCCTGCGCTGTCCATCATCCTCTCACACATATACACAGCCACAGACACTTTTAAACAGACTTTAAAAAGTGCCGTTTGGGAGTTTTGAGACAAGCAGGAGAAAGGCAGAGTGGATGAAAAGAAAGAGCAAAAGTAAAAGAAATAAAGAAGAATGAACTTAAAAGACACATAAATAACTTCAAGCCAGTGAGATGCACAATAAAGACTTGGGTAGTGAAAGAGGAGACAACAGAGAAATGGGCAAGTGGCAATGATGGAGAGATGAGCCGAGTATAAACGAGGAGGGGAGATGTGTGTGTGTGTGTGTGTGTGTGTGAGATTGTTGAGGTTCTGGGTAATGGAGTTGCTGGAGGACTGAATGAGATGATCATTTCAATTTCCCCTTAGAGTTACTGATGGTCCTGCCACGGGCCCGGCCAGGCAAACTATTAGCCCACCTCAGAAACAAACACACATACATACTGTCAGGCAGACACATGCACAAACACACACAAACAAAGTATACAAATCTGCACATAGACAACATGTGCTTATAGGTGCTTTAACGACTTCACGCACTCATGCACATGTGAGCATGACCTTACACACAGAGGCATCTCCATTTATATACCAGTCTTTCTATCAACAGCTCTGCACTTGCCACTTATTTATCGTTTGCTTGAAATAATGAAGTTATCAGTGGTACCAATCGACAAGTTGCATCAAACAGAAATTATGTTAAATCTGGTTATAATGACTCAGTGACTGAATAACAAATAGCCAAAACTGCAGTACATTTGAGCAAAAGCATGATGATAATAACATTACTGCTGCAGATATTACAGCTTCTCATACTTTCATCACTAAGCCTGAATAATTATCTGTTGATGTTTGTAACATTGCAATACTATTTCACATTAACAATGAAGTGATTAAACATGGTTTTGGATCCCAATTTAAAGTTTATGAATATACAGTTTTCATTAATTTGCATTATGTTGCATTTCAGCCTTCACTCCACCCTGAACTTCATGAATAGCACTGAAGTTCAGCGTTGAGTTCCGCCATTGAATGGAGGATAAAATCTTTACTGTATTTAATTTTCTTCTTTACCTCTGTATCATTGTTTTTATTATTGCTTATGTTTCTGTGATGTGTGTATGTGTGCTTGCAAAGCAGAAATTACAACACTGATATCCGGGGCACATTATTCACCACTTAAACAAAACCCTGACTTCAGCAGGACATTTACAACGATCTTAATACATGGCATTGATTTCAAAATCTATACCAGTATATACATTTTGTAATTATTTTTTATCTAACCAAAGTCAAAAATAATGTACTAGGACCTGCCCAAAAAGCTCTTCTTATGCCCTCCACCCCTGTATCGTCCCGTCCCTGCCTCAGTGGAAAACCCCATCCTGTGTCTGGAGTGGGAATGCCAAAAAAGTACCGGAACATAAACCAGAGGTTTGCATAATTTAGTGGCAGAGTCGACAGAAAATCTATAGTCATTTTGGGCTTTGGCAGTGCCAAGCAGGCTTGTATTGATTGGTGTGTGCATGTGTGTGTGTGCGTGCGCGCGCATGTGCAAATATGTGTGCTGGTGGATTTATGGTAGAGTCAGGCAGAGCAGAGAGAGAAGGAGGCAGGGAGGAGGAACGAGAGAGAGAGAGATGCTGATGGAGAAGAGACCTTGAACCCACAGCACAATACATACAACAACAGAGGAAATAGAGCTACTGACAGACCACGAGCCCTCTTCTGTTATCCATCCCTCCTTCACTACTCTCTCTACCTCCACCTCTTTCATCAGTCTTTTCCCTGAACTCCAAAAATTAAATGAAAATAAACTAAGTGTGAGGAGGTGGAGAGAAGTGTTATGCAGAGTTATGAGCGATGGGAAATGATGGCTTGCTCACACTGAGAAATGCTCTGAGCACAGTGGACTAGTGCTTGTTTAGAAGGCTTTCCTTGTTATTTGAGGGAGGTTGCAGGGTTAGAAGGCTCAGTGGAAAAGGCTTCCACCACTGTTTACACCATAAAAGCCCTGCAGTCCAGGCTTGCTGGTAGATCTCAGCGGTGCATCCAGGCAGATGAGACATTTCTGGAGCAAATTCTACTGGAAACCATGCTGGAGCAAAACAGCAGTGACAAGTAGCATGTGGGCTCAATTATAGCCAAACACAAGTCTGCTTTGGTCCAATTATAATTCAAATTCAGCCAATTCAGCCAATATTACACTTAGTGTAAACCTGCAAATGTTCACACGGGCTAATGTAATTTCTAAAATGCCTTTCATTGAAGTGAAAACTGATTTTTAGGTCTACCTCAGATGACTGGATATATTATTCATATGAGGAAGAAACCAACAATCTTGCGGCATGGTGCAAAGAGAACAACCATCAACCAAGCCAATGACCTGAATGTTGATTGTTGGGCTATCACACATCTCAACACTGGTAAAGAAAGTTCAGAAACAACTGTAGTTCTTGTTAAATTTTACAGAGATGCAATGGAAAGCATCCTGACTGGAAACAACACAAAGTGGCATGGGACGTCCATGGCTCAGGACAGGAAGGCTATACAGAGTATCACTAATATTGTTGAGGTGCCTGCAGAATCTAACTTTTTCACCCTGCTGCCTTCTGAGGCTCCTTAATTCATCTTCCAAACTCCACCATGAATGATGATTTATCATTTGTTCATCCACATATAATTTTTGTTTACACCCTTATTAGAGCCTTTTAATAGCTACATGTTGTACAATAAGAGACATCTAGTGCTGACTTTAAGTGTCACAATGACAGCCTACAATGACACTTTAGATTCTCGGCAGAAAACTGTGACCACAACTTGATATAAATGCGACCTCTTGTCGAAAAAAACCCAACAACCTCTTTTTATATCTGTGGTGCTCTGACAACTCCTGCGTTAATACATTTCATAGAAACTGATTTATCCTCATGTATTGATGGTAGTACACATGACCCTTAAGAATAGATTTGACAGGATTGTTGATGTGCCGAGCAGGTGGGTTGAATCAAGGGATATTTACAACAGACAGGTCTTTAGGAAGGTCAAAACCATCCTCGAGCGTACAAAGGATCTGAGCTCTTGTCTCAGCAGCTATAGATCCCTGCTATAAGGACACAGCCACTAAAAGATGATAGCTATCGATATGCTGAACATGGACTAGCGCACGAACAATAACAGCTGCCCTCTCTGCCTTTAATTTGCTCTTTACGCTACCTCACTTCTGATATGATCTCAGGGTTTTTATACTGCTTATTGTTTTTAGATTGTTTTTACTGCGTTATTGTTTTTACTGCCTCATCGTTGTATCATTTTTTTTTATTGTCTTACAGTCATGCGTGGTGTCAACGTTGTCTTATTGTCTTGTTAATATAAAGTTTTAAAAGCTGGCTGCCACATTTTCTATAATGGGACTATCAAGAAGGGCTTAACCTGACTTGACTTTAAAGGAGAGTGCGTTTCTCACGAGCACGATCGACTTGTGAGACTCCTTTAGCTCGTGAGGGGAGAAGGAGAAAGAGCCGCGTTGTTGATGAGAGACGACACGGGGGGGATTGAGGAGGGAGGGGCTGAGTGATTGACGCTCTGAAAGGTTAGATACCTCAGCTGCAGGGGACAAAGGGCAGGGGAAAGATAAAGATGCTTTGCAGAGAGGCTGAAAGTGATTCGCTTGAGAGTCGGCGAGGGAGTTAAAGAGGAAGAGAATATGAACGGCGGCGGCAGCGAGAAGGAGGGATATGGAGGTGAAAGAACAAGCCTGTGGGGTCCGAAGAAATTAAACTGGACCAGCGCCAGGTAGCCAGCCAGAGAAACACAGAAAAGAGAGAAATGGCCTGCCTGGGAAATGGCCTTCATCTCTCCTGTACACGGGGTGTAAATCTGTCCCTTGTCCACACACATACTAACACTCGCACAAGATTTAAATAGCTCTCCTGCTCCTCCTAAATGCCCCCTTAACTCAGATCAGGGGGTGGAGTGACAGACAAAGAGAGGAGACACACATAGACACATCTAAAGAGCCTATAAAAACAGAAAGTCATAATCTATTTCCTCTCGATGCTGCACTATATTTTCAATCCTGTTGCTCTCTAAGGTCACTGTCTTCTTCTCCTTCTCTGCCCTCAACCTAACATGATATACTCTCATTTCCCCACTTCTCCGGGCCTTCGCTCTCATCCGTTTCTCGTTTGTCTCACGTTCCCTCCGCAGCCTCTCAGTCGAAGTTGGTTTTTCCTCTTCAATACTTGATGAGCTTCCTGATGTGAAGTGCTGGCAACAGATTCCGGGTCGTCACTCCGTCGTCTTCCAGCACCGCAGAACGTTGGCCAGCTGTGTTTGTTTTCCTGATGAACTCAATTAACTCTGGTACACAGTGTACAGAAAGCCGCGCGCACACAAAGGCCCGCCGACATTTATATGGAACACACACACACACATCAGTGAGCATTTTTAACCTACAATTAACGAGATAATTCTAGTTAATTGAATGTTGTGTGGAGCAACAACATGCCACAATGTACAGAATCATGCCTAAGAAATAAAGGCAAAGAAAGATGACAACAGTACAAAATAAAATGGGAATAAAATGATATGATATATGATGTGTAAACCCTGAAATCGTCTGTCGGATTTCAAAAACAGCTCTGTATTAAGCTCGGTCCAATGTTCCTTCTTTAATGGCTTTAATCCACCAGACACTGCAGGTTCAAATCAGTTTTTACAGCACAGTCTTTGAATTGCTTCTGGCACAACCACAAAAAAACACACACTTACACATAATGAAATTCTATATGCATAATACAGGTACTACACGTTTGTTTATGGATGCAGTGCCTATATTTATCTTATGCCACTACGAAAAATCATCTATGTGTAACTGTTACTAGCAATGTTATAAGCTCATTATTTGTTGCAATTTGTTACTCAACATAACTAGTAAATAAATGCAGTGTGAAAATATTTCCCTGATGTTGATATATAAAGAAAGGAAAGCAAATAATTAAGAATGAAATGGACAATAAATGTACTAATTTTTCCATGTATTTTTTTTTGTTTTGTGCCTGGAAATGACAACAATACGTCAGCCATCATCAAGCAAACAAGCACAATCAGCCAAATAAATATCAATTGTTCCTCATCACATGCATGGGTTATTTCCAACTATGTTTGGAAACAAACAGGTATTTCTAATCCAATAATGGAATAACCTTGAGGCTATGAGTTATTCCAGCCACCTTTCAGCCAAAAAGCTGTCATGACCTGGTCTTCCACTGATGGTAACCTAACTGGTTTAAACACCATCATACCATCTGCCATATTACATAGACCCTGTCTCTCTCTCTCTCTCACACGCACACACACACTCACATGCAGACACCCACACACTCGCTATCCAGAGAGCTTGGAGGCAGCCTCTATCAGTCAAGCCTCCCCGGGGTCCTTTGGCCCAGCCAGCCAGCCGGCCGGCGCCATCTCTGCCATCACACTCACATCCTCATCGCTCTCCTCTGCCACGGGGACACAGAACCTGTCAGTACACTGTGGTGTGTGTGTGTGTGTGATAGCAACCGAGGACAGGTGCTGTTATCTGTAGCCATTCCTGGGCAGACACAGTGTCTTCTGGCACCTGCATGTGTGCATGGGTGTGTGTGTGTGTCTAGTTTTGTCAATGTCCATAGGGATTCAAGGACCAGACACCGGCAATGTCGTCCCTGAGTGACCCTGCAATCAGAGCTGGCTGGCACTCTCTCTCTCACACACACACAGAGGCCCTTTTTCTGCTCTGGGGGTTAGGTTAATGACTGACGGTGTCAGACAGAGAGGAGAGGAGCTGCATACTGAGAAAGAGGAAATGGAGCGCGAAGAAAATCTAAAGACAGTCAGACAAGCTAATAGAGATCCATGGAGGAAAGACAACACATCACTACTGTACAATTTCTACTACTACTATGACTACTACAACTACTACTACTACTAAGTCATGACCTCAGTTGATTGACAGGAAGGACGAAAGGTTGTGTGCCGCTCTTAAGGACTTGGGGTGTCTTTCCGTGAGTTTCCTGTGCTTAACAAAGTCATTACAGTTGAATATAATAAAGGGAGATCATGAGCTTTGAGGCCAGTCTGTGGGCACAGCAAGCTTCTGAAGACCAGAGGATACAAGATAAACAAGGCAGAAACCGGTCCTCCATGGAGAAAAATAATTAAGTGTGTGTGTCTCATTAATTCCATAAAGGTTGCTGATTGTGTGGTTAAGTTATGGAAAAATGTGAAAATAAAATTCTGTCAATCATGTTTGTCAGTCCAACGTCACAAACTGTGGGGAGATGTAGAATGACAATCAAGAATTTGTGTTTGTGATACAAGGGCAACAGCCAACAGAACTAATCACTACAAAGAACACACAAAAAAAAGACTAAATCATTATATGTATTCATGCAACACGCAACGCGGCTGATTCAAGTTTTCTGTCTCTGCATAGTCACATAACGATATAGCACAGGAAGTCAAATAGTAGCACCAGATATTAGAAATCAGGAGAGAACTAAGAGGATCTTTGTGATTGCCACTGTGAAGGCGCGCACACCCCGAGGTAATGTACATTAGCACTTCTTCCTGTCCTTTCTGCCTGCAGCATTTTCCCTGTGTAGTTAGCACTCTGGGCTCCCCTGGTGGGCCATAATCAGAGCTGTAAAGCCGGCCGTTAACATGCCAGAACAAACACACAGTAAAGCAGCTCCTTTTACAACACCACTCAATACTACCTGTCCTCCACGGCAGCCGAGCAGAACACCACCGTGCTAACGACTGCACTGCTGGGCGGAGAGCAATATATATGCAAAGATCTGAAGGTAAATGTATGCAACTATAAAGCCTCTTTTATTGGGCATTATGGTCAAACTGAGGGATCGGCATTGTTGCTTAATAAGACTGTAAAGGCAGTTACGGAAAGAGTAGTAAAAGAGCTGCAGACTAAGGGACATGATCTCCCCCGGGGACGTTTTACTTTGGGTGATATGATCCTGTTTGAAACTTTATCTCAACAAGTTTTGTTAAAGACCTCTTAAACTGTATTCAACTTTATTCAAGGCTTCTCCAGTCCAGTAAGGCAGGCTTTCAGTTTAAAATGTATAGTCTGTAAGGCCCAGCCTTGAAACCCAGCTGATCCTCTGTGACTTTTAAATTGATTTTAACATATACAATTGTTGTAGAGAACCTTCAAAGATGTGATAAATAAAGCGAAGGCCATCACGATTTGTTTCACGTCATTCACATCACGAGCTTCCTGCGGCTCTAAAAACACACAGGCAAGCAGATGACCAATTAAACTATTAAAACAGAGCCTGTTTTCTTTACAGTGTTCACTCAAGATGCACACACACACACACACACATGCACACAATTATAGCCAGGCTTGAGTTGTGAGTTAGAGCTGAGACTGTCCATTAGCAGTGGTCCATCGCTGTTTCAGGCTTAATGAAGTAGAAAGCCATAAGAAAGAGAAAGCCTGCAGAGCTGATTAATGAGTGAGACAGAGAGAGAGGAAGAGGGGAAGAGAGGATGAGAGGAGGGATAAATAGGGATGAAGACAAAAGGAGACAAAAGGGGTTGAAAAGAGAGAGGGACACATAATGCATAATTAGAGGTGATGAGGTAAGAAGGGAAGGGCACAGAACCCAGGATCGGGCTTGATTCTGGATTGATCCTTGTAAAGCTGGGATGTGAAAAGCGCTTACCTAGTCTTAATTCCTCCAACCTCTTTACTAAATGGTCCCTCTCACCTCTTCTCTAAGCTATCACTCCATCTCCTTCTCTGAAAGTCTTTTGAAGAATCTCTGTGTCTATGACCGTGGCTTAACGCTGCGGAAAGCCTGGCTTACTTCTCCTCAGCTCAGCAGGAAATGATTAAAGTCACGGTCCAGTTAGCCCTCAGCCCCTGTGGGCCTCGAGTGGAACCACCCACCTGTGCCGGGCCTCTTAGGAAGGCTAAATGCACAGCCACACACACACACCAATGAAATCAGCCACCTGTGCAGGGCCATGCAGAGAGCGTCAGGCATTAGCTGCGGTGGGCTCGAGCTGAAGCTTGGCTATGCTCTGAAAAGCAGCAGCGTGAATGGCACGGCAGGCTGGCGAGGCAGGCAGGCGAGGCAGCGTGGGTGTTCATTAAAACACCCAGCACCATTCACAGGGAGAAACAAGGCCATAAACGCAATTAATCTGCCCATAAACAAGCCATTCCGCCTGTCCAACACACCCACAAACACACGGGCATGACAGTGGGAGCAGGGCAGAGGGGGAGGGGGAGGAGGGCGAGCAGTGCGACTCCTTCCTCTTTCTCATTATCTCTCTCCGTCCGACTCCGTTTCTCTGAACTACTCAGATGAATCCAAAGATCTTAAGGTTTAAAAAAAAAAAAAAAAAAAATCTGAAACGTGTTGTTATCTAAATCCTGCAGTGCTAAGTTGTAGAAGTAGCTCCAGGCAGAAGGTGAGTGAAAAGTCTCACATCACACTCACGCACACATCACACTGCAGATCAGCAGACTGGGTGCAGATACACGACAGCCCGACCCAGATGGTTTTCTGGAGCTGTCGGTGACGTCATCTCACAGGTTTGTGCACTGTTCATTTCTCTGCTTCTAGGCCACAAACGTAATGCATTATTAATAAAAGCATTTTTCTTATACTGGGATTAAGGATTAAGATTCATCATATTGCTTTGAAGTCCTGACAAGTCATTACATTTTATCAAATTGCAATTGACACAGAGACACAGAAAAAATAGATAACTATATAAATAGATAAATAGTAAACAAAAACAGCAACAACAAAAATGATCAGAAACCAAAATATCATTTCTATAATTAATTCACATATTTTGCTTGGAAACATTCATTTGGACGACTACGCTTTGTAAAAACAATAACATACAATTTTAGTACCACGGCACAATTCCACAGAGAATCCATATATTGTAGCATCAGTTTCCCTATGTCACCTCTACCTGGAGACATCTTCAGGTTTCATCCTTTGTTAAGCGCAAACATAAAAACAAAATATTAACCATGTTAATAGCTGCCTTTCAGCCCTGCAGGCGACTCCTTACTTACATCATTTCTCAACACATATCTGTATTTTTTTTTTTAATCATCTTTACAAATCCCGAGACATTTTTCCTCACGGCAGATGTTCATTACCCCCGAGGACAATAAGAGTCAGAGTATGTGAAACAAACTAATTTTCCAGTGCTGAACTAAGAGCTTTATTAACATTGATACCAGCGTCACACTGAGTACTGATGAACCTCTCCTCTCATTTCACGTTTGTAAAAATACTAAACATATCAGATACAATATGTGTTGTGTGATAAGCAACTGAGCTGGTGTGTGTGTGTGTGTGTGTGTGTGTGTGCAAAATCTTGTGTGTGCATTTATTGCCGGAGGCTGAACAGATGATGAGAGATCATGAGTTGCATTCCTCCACCCTATTGAGTAATAATGAGAGTGCTGTGATTGCCAGAGCTAAAAATAGTAGGCTAGGCTGCTAGTAGCTTTAATAAGTGGGATTGTCTCTGTGCTATCAGGCCCTACGGCTACACTGTAACTAGATTTATCTCAACAGGAGGAGCTGGAACAATGCTGCAAAAAAGCATGCACACAAACTAATGGTGATGCAATACAGCACATGTACATACACACAAGTTCAGAACATGCTTTAGCTGTGGGGTGGGAAGAAAAATGAATAGAGGACATATGGAAAACAGGAGGAAACAGACAAAGACATTGAAGAATACGTGGTTTCAAAAGTGTAAAAAAATATTCTTCCTCCACCAAAGGTCAACAACAAAGTTTTAAAAGGAAGCCAAAGCTCCCACCTCTCTGCTTTCCTCCACATCCAATTATCTTTTTTTCCATATCCTTTTCTCTGCTTTCCCTCATTTTGCTGACTTTCTATAACGACACTCTGTCCTTCTCCCCATTATTCCAGAAAAACCATGAAATTCCTGCCTGTTTCTCAACCCTGACGTTCAATAATTCATTCCAGCTTGTCTCACACGGTGTTATTCTGCCCTTCAGGGCCTGAGAACACACAAGCACAGCAGGTAATGCACATTAGTAAATAACATGCTGTAATGTACAAAGAGGCAAATGAGATGAGAGGCACGCAAAAACAGGTTACATCCCCTGTGCAAGATGCCAGAAGAAAAGATATTGTCATTTTTCTTGTAAACCATCTGCTTGTTCTCAGCCTCAGTGAGAGACAGAATAATGGTAATGTTAAACATAAAAACATATTCCCTCCCCCCTATGGGTCCTCTAATTTCATATTTCCTGTCTGGCGAGTGGTCATCACCCAGAGCCAATCTTGTGGAAAATGAAAACTATCTGAATATTCTCGGGGAGCTGAGGGAGAGTTGTGTGCTCTCCGAGCCCCATTTCACCTGCCGTGTTTACGGCTCCACGCTGAGCTATTGCATGACTTGTCTTTGCTCTCCGGATCGCAGAGGGAGAATGAAGTTTAAATTAGTTCCGGGGATATATGTGTGTGAAAGTGCATGCATTTCAAGTGCAAAGACACACACACACACAGGAGTGCACAACACAAACACACACAGGTTCAATTAGTTTCCAGTCGTAGGGGGGGCGTGAGGGATAGGTCATGTTTAGCGCACCTGTCTCTCTAGCAGGACTCGTGCTGGAATTAAAGCAGAGAGTTTGGGAGCTCTGCCACGAAAGCATCAACTGGAGGTCATAAAGACACGGAGGAGACGTGCTGGAGTCTATACTGCCTGCATGATGACTCTTAGGGACAGATGCAATAAATAAATCAGCACAGCCCCCCACTGTCAAGCAAACACAGCACATTAATATAAAGTCAAACACACTCACGTAAACATGGATGTATGGAGTCAATAAAAATAAAAACTGTACAAATATCCCAATGCAGAGGTGGTTCACGGCAAACAACATCTTTCCAAGGATATGTGTGTGTGTGTGTGTTTACCAAAGTGTACCCACCTGAGACTGTGAGTGACAGGTACATGGGTAACTGTCACTGGTACACAGCTAATGAATATTCACTCTGTTATTCTCACTGCATTATTCACACCAGCATGAACTCACACACACACACACACACACACACACACACACACACACACACACACATTTGTATACACAAACACACACACACAAGTTCATTCTGTGCATGCACAAAAACGCACATCCGCAAGCTTGCATTTTAACTCATTTGAACCGACACATTTGGAAACACAAGCAAATACAAATAAAAGAAAGACAGACGCAGAGACAGTCAGACGAATTTCCATTTTCTGCTGCTCGCAAACTGTACGCGTAGCTGTCAGCATGCGAGCTGACAACAGGGAGAGAAATGCAGCCCACTGGGGTGACCTTGACTTTAAACACCCACTCACACACAACAGTTAACTCCACAGTTACTACAGAAGTTGCTCTACTGCCTTTGATTCTTTGTCAGTTGCATACGTGCCTGTCATCTGTCCATCTCTGTCAGTCTGTCTGTCTCTCCTCGTCTAATGCTGTTGTCTAAATGTAAGAGGAAATGTCAGTGTAAATCTTCCTCTGTGTGTGTGTGTGTGTGTGCTTGTGTTTTCAGTTTTAATGCAAGGCTCTGGAGAGCTGCAGAAAAGGCAAAGACTTCCTCTCACCACTGAATAAAACATCCCATTTAGAGCAAACAGCCATAGACCATAAATCACCCTTCCACTACCACTGGGCCACCACCCAGAGAGAGAGAGAGAGAGAGAGAAAGAGAGAGAGAGAGAGAGAGAAAGAGGGAGGGCGAGAGAGAGAGAGAGAGAGAGAGAGAGAGGGAGAAAGAGAGAGAGAGAGAGAGACTGGGGAGAAAAGGAGAAAGAGATGCAGGTGGTACTGAAGAGGAGCTGTGATGTGAAGTTCTGAGAGATAGAGGTGTTTGAAAAGACTCTGATGCAGAGGAAGAAGAAATCTTAAACAAATCTGGCGAGCCACATGATGGCTGTCTATCAAAACACACACTCAGTCACTTGCATTTTTCACTGTTGTGTGTGCTTGCAGTGTGTTTGGGTATTTTGTTTTGTTGTGTATTTCTGCAGCATGTTTCTATATTTGGTTGCGTCGTGTGTATTTGCAATGTGCTTGTGTATTTGCATTCCTAAACACTGCACATGCATTGTCAAATTGACGACAACTAAAAACTGAATTTTAATTTCTTAATTTGTTTGTGTCTTTTTCTATATGTTTTCTTAAGCTGCATTATGTTTCCACTCTTTGTGCTAAACTATTCTATTCTAAACCAGCTGCTGGTTGTATTTAATGTACAGGCACAAAGCGGTATCTTCTCATCTCCCGGCAAGAAGACGTCAGAACACACACAAAAAAAATAATCTCAAACAGCACTTTACTTGATAATGAGCATAAACTGTTGGATTGATTGCTCTGCGGGAACACAAAGACTGAATAACTTGGCCTGCAGAGTCATGTCAACCTTTTTACTGACAAAAGGTTGGGCTGACAAAAACAGCAGAAGTATGTTTTTTTTTTTTAAGTCAATTTTTCGACATTTTTTTCTTGTAAATGAGACAATCAGCTTGTGTGAAATAAAGGAACAATGACTCTGATAGAATAGAATAGGATAGAATGAGCTATAACAAGAGTAACAACCAACTGCTTGGATAAGATAATTCATTACTTTGCTAATTACTGTGAAAAATAGTATTATTTTACACCTGACCAGTCATCACAGTGCATAATTGTTACCCAACAAAAACATAATTAGTTGAAATCACTATGCGTGGTTTGTAAATATAGATTGTTCACTTGATTGTTCTTGATGTGCAAGCTATCGTTTCTGCCCACGGCCGCATCCATGTGTGAGTTTGTGCAGGTGAAGGTCAACTTTAATTACCCTTCTCTTCACAGAACAGAGCAGAGTTGAAATGAAGGTGAGAGCAGAATGAGGTGGGAGGGGGAGGAGGAGGCAGTCAGACGGGGTAAGTGCTACCTTTTCCCCTCAATGTTTTTGCAGTGATTTTAATAGAATACTGGGGAGAGGTAATCGCATCAGAGTGCCAATCATTTCTACATTAGGGGGCAAAAGTGGGTTCTCGCAATGGGCTGCCTGTTAGGGGAGGGTATCTGACTCCAAGTGGCTATCGAACCACATCAACTCTCCTCCCGGGCCGAGCGAAAGAGGAGGGGTGGGGGCTGTTTAACAGCTCGCGTCTGTCCATCTGACCATCTGTCCGTGTACCTGCGAGCGGGATTGCAGAGGGCCGAGGTGGTTCTTGTGCACCTCCACGTGCCTGGCTATGCAGTCCGACCTTTTTTAATAGCTTGCCGGTTATTTACAGCAACACATGCTGCTGCATTTAGCCAGTCGTATATCAAGCTGTGTGCATCAAGAACGGGCACACAAGCGTACGCAATGAAGTAATGCTCCGGACTTGGATGCAGGCACACAACAATAAATCTTAGGCTTTAATTCTCTTGCTCCTACAAACAATAAAAAAGAAAAGGACTTAAAACAGTATAGTAATATATTTGCAGAAACTACTGTGACCAATGAGAGGCCTGGAAAATCCAAACCTATTCTTTATTCTCTTATATTAACAATGGGTCAAATGACTATGTGTAATGTGAAAGAAACAAATCCTCGGAGTATTACTTCCTGCCCCTGCTCTGCTCTTAAACTTTATGGTGCATTTTATCATTTTTCAGCTCATTGTTTTGGTTTCTTGGCCTACAGCTGCTCTCACCAAATTTTGTTCAGATGCAGCAGGCTAGATAGAAGACAGAAGATAAACTGAATGTATTCTACCTGCCTGGCACTAAAGACAGACAGTCAATTAGTGACAAGCTGATGAACATAGAGAAACATTTAGGAGCTAAAAGGACAGACATTTCCTTCAATGGGAGTCCAAAGCAAAGCTGAAATGAGAGTGAAATTTAAACGTAAATTCAACAGATGTTCAGAGACACTTCTCCAAATGTAAACTGTAAGATCAGCATCAACGTGGTGTTTACTGGTTGTTCCGCTGGTCAAACATGGCCAAAATATGTAATTTTATTGCCACTTAAAAACCAAACAGTCTATGTTAGCGGGACTCTCAGGTTGCTCACCATTATACTCTCTGCACCTGACTTTGCATGCACACTTCCTTTACACTTCTCATATAGACATATACAGCATGTGTCTCCTGAGGCCAGATTACAAATCTGATTGTGATCCATCTTGGTTTTGCTGGGCTCCGTGCACGTAAGGGTAAGCCCCAGTCAAGTCCAGAGGGAGGCATTAATGCACCTGAAGTCATTTGGTAACTGCCAAAAACTCCTCCCACCTCCTGAGGTGGTTTGAACAATTGAATTTCAATCCACCTAAAATGCTCCCTTGGTACATTTAGACTTATAGCTTCTTTAGATATCCAATTGTTATCCGATCCAGAGCATGAGGTGACTCTGTGTAAATTGGGATTTATATCATTTTAGTTTTAATTAAAAAGACAATCTAGTAAAATGTGTACTAAGGGTAACAGGAGGCAGCGACTTATAGCGAGAAAACACTGAAGGCTTGTGTTGGAGACTGTGTTTTATTCAGCAGACCTGCTTGAATGAAAGCACTCACAGCCAAGTCAGTACACAAACACACACAGAGGGAGAAAAAAAATACACATTACGGGCATGTTGCAGGGGTAATGGACTTGGTAATTGCTTAGCAACAGGCAGTGGCACCACCACCTGTCTACCAAGGTACCCACTGAAGGTCAATATGTGTGTGTGTGTATGTGCTAACACGTGTGAGGGGGGGAGCACTTTACCGCAGCACACAAAAACCCACAGCCACACACTATCACTGTCTCATTGTTTTTATCCCTTTTCCAGTCTTGTTAGCGCCCTGCTAAGTCTAGCCCTCCTGCTGGAAGTGGTGATACATGACACATCAGTGGTAAAGTTGGTAAGACTTATATAAAGCTCAGCCAGTGTGACAGACACACGCAATCTTTGCCTGTGTGTGGGTGAGTTTTGTCTTACTGTGTGTGTAGGAGGAGTGTGTGTGTTTGTGTGTGTGTGTGTGAGGGACCTGCCGGGTCATCGTGCTGCAGGTCTTTCAAGTGCCTCAGAGGAAGATGCAGTGATCTTTGAGCCCCGGGAGAGGTGTGTGGGGATGCTCTGCTTTTACGTCCTCCCTTTATCTCACCCTTTCATCACCCGCCCCCCCCTCCTTCCCTCCTTTACTCTCCTCCTCACTCGGTCTCTAACCCTGCTCCTGAGTTACGTCACATGATACACACACTGGGACCCCCTCTATATCACACTCTGACTTACCTCTCCCCATGTAGGGTGATTAGTGTGTGTGTGTGTGCGTGTGTGTGTGCGTGCGTGTGTGTGTGTGTAAGAACAAGAAAGACCTTGAGTGCATGCTTGATTTTGAGAGTTTAAAGATGGACGAGAGAGAGGGAGGATTGCTGACTGCTGCACGCACTACGAGTGTGTATGTGCGTGTGTGTGTTTTAATGTAATGTATATGTGTGGGTTGCCTACAAGCAAAGCAGTGGAAAAAAGAGTTAGGACCTCCCTTCAGCAGCACATGGACTATATTTCTTCTGCAAATGAAAAAGGAGTGGGCCTGCCACTGGTGTTTTACTGTAGAGAGACAGGCATGAGGTTCAAATCAGATACAGGACTAGATCACAGTCACAGTGAATAATACATGCATTTTATATTCATGGCTGCTTGTGCATTTCATGAATACACTGCGGGATGACAGGACTGTTCGAGGTTATAACTGCCAGCTATTGTTTAGCTCACGGCAGAGGAGTAAAGGAACACAGATGAGGATGCTCGCCATTAGTGCACCTGGTCATTCTATACAATCAGTGTTGCTATAAGGAGGAAACTGGGTCTGACAGTACACCGGCACGGACCCGCTGACATGTGATCATACACGTGCAGGAAATGTGCTCATTCTTTAATTGGTCTTTGAGTAAAAATTGGCAATCGAAAGTTCCCAAAGCCCAAGCTGGCGTCTTTAGATTTCTTATTTAGTCTGACCAATGCAAAAACCCTTTATATAGAACTGAGAAAAGCACCAAATCTTTAGATTTGAGAGGCTAGAGCCAGTGAATGTTTGGCTTTATTCTTGATAAAATGCAATTATTGATTGATGGATTATCATCCAGTCGATGAGTCTAATTGTTTCAGCAAAATTAAAAAAAAAAACTGCTGTAACTCCAAATATGAGTGATGAGTCTTTTTTTAACTGTGAAAAGGTGAACCAATGTCTTTTGATGCCATTGGTAAATGTCCAGATGATCATTATTATTACTATTATAAGATGATAGTTTTCAGTGGACAGGAAGGGTACGAAAAATTCATCTGAAAAGTAACTAGTGCCTAAAGCTGTCAGACAAATGTGGTGAAATAAAAGGTAGAATATCTGCCTCTGAGATGTCATGGAGTAGACGTATGCAGTAGTATGAAATGGAAATACACAAGCAAAATACTGAATTAGTACTTAAGTACAGTCCTTGAGTAAATCTACTTAATTACATTCCACCATTTTCTATAATTACAGATTGACCCTTTAGTTCTAAATACAAACACTGGTATTGTAAAGAAATAAGAGTGGTGAAACTTTCGTCATGTGATTTAGATAATTACTAAAAATACAAGTCATGTGCGCGCGCACACACACACACACTTGCACATACACACACACACACACACAGGATGCAGAAATACACCTCTCCACACAGACTAACACATCCAGACAGATGTGAGGGAACACGTTGACGCATGCAATCACAGAAAACCTCAGCAGGGTCGTTCGTTACGGCAAGCAGAGAAAATGAGCAGTTATTCACTCTCCACGTGCCGTCAGCATGTTCCAGGTCAGTCAGTCTATGTGCCTCTCTGCACCACCCATACATATGGATAACCAAACTTGTCAAGCACTGTCTCTTTGTCTGCCTCACTGCCTTTTTATCCCAGCCTCTTCCTCTCCTTATTCCTCCTCCACCTCCTCGCTCACATGCAGCGACACTGCTGGGTTTCTCAAGACATTTCGTTTTTCATTGTTTGCCTTTTGGTGAGGTGACACACGACACATTGTGGAGTCTAGCCACCCCTGGGGAATACTAATAGAGGAGAGCCACGAGTGAGCAAGTCAGGGAAACAGAGACCGAGGCAGTGCAGGGAGGGAGAGACAGGGTGAGACAGAGGGGAAGTGAAAATGAGAGATTGTCATCAAAAGAAATAAAATGAAAGGGAGTCTGAGTGAGACCGAAAGAACAAAGTAAGATGAAAATCTAAATTAAAGAAAGAGAGAGGGAGAGTAGAGGGAGCAGTGGACAGGAGGAAGAGGTAAAAGCCGAAAGGGTCAGATAGAGGAAGCTGAAATGGGCAGAGGGAGGATAAAAAAGAATATGTGACGAAGAGAGAGCGAGGAGAGGAGACGGGCAGGAGGGAGGAGTGGACATGAAAAAGTGTTGTGTTTAGTCAAACTGAAAGGGCAGGGGAGACAGAGAGGAGGAGGGATGGGGCAGAGAGGGATGAAAGAGTTTTGCTGCCCGGATGAATAATTCAATCGCAAAAACAAGGGAATCAGCAGAATAAAGCTTTCCCCCTCTGCATCCTCCCACACATGTTGTGAACATGCATGCATATACATTTTGATACACATGCTGGTGATCTTCTGAACACTTTCACCTTCTCTTGACTTTTCTTCTTTCTGCATAAGTGTGTTTGCAAAATGCTTGTGCGCTTCAATGTGTGCATTAAGCTCAGGGATCACATGTGGCACTCCAGCAGGTCCTAACCTAACTTTCATTTAAATCTCTCAGTCTCACGGCCCCCCTGCCGCTTCACACCAGCGGCCCCCTTTTTCTCCCGGATCAGTAACTATAGCAACACTCAAAAGCAGACCAAGATAAGTGAACGATGAGGGGAGGTATACAGGACAGGATCAGGGGGTAGGGTGTGTGTGTGTGTGTTGGGGGGGACCGGGGAAGCAAGGGGGGTCCGAAAACTGAGCTGAAGAAAAGTCCAAAGCAAGGCGGAGAACAGAAACAAGGGAGTACTCTGTTCAGAGCTGTTAACAAGTTTAATGCAGTATCGCCTTAAAAGAAAGGGCAAAAACAACACATGGAAACTCAAGGATTTTACACAAAGCTGTAACGTTAGCCAAGGGCATATTTTCAAATCTGTGTGCCCCCCTCTGTTGAGCTGTGGCTGGAACGTGACCATCAACCTCGCACGTAAACACGCGCCACACTTCGCCGCTCAGCCAAGTCGAACTAAAACAACACTGATGGCAATAAGCTGCGAGGGGAGTGGGCAGTAAAATGGATTTCTCCGCTGTTACATTTATTTCTCTCCGAATATCAAAAGCTGGCACAGGATGAAATCAACATTTGTTTATGCTCAGCTGTATCGATGTCAGGCGGTCAGTACACACAGTAAATATCGAGTTTTGGTAATGTCTGAAGGAGCGCCGCTGCGTGATTGCTGACCCGCTCTTTCTACCGCTTCATCTCTCCATCCATCTCGCCTGCACCCACCTCTTCGTCTTTCTAGCTGGCTTATCCCTTAATATAAATCCTGGGTTATGGAGCCTCATAAACAGGTCAACTCTCATCCAACCAGAACTCCTTGCACCCATGCACCATAATTAAAAATAGGAGTCGGATAAAGTGAGAGCTGTGATCCTTTCAGCAAAAAAACCACACTTTACATTATTTGATTTGTTGTATCATGATGTTTTTGTCAAGTCCATGTGTGTAAGAAAGAGAGTGTGAGCCTGCTAATAACCTGAGCCGTGGTTTTATGGAGCATATGTTTTTTTTCCTCCGAGGCCGACGTCCAATTGATCAGTGCTTTCTACATCCTGCTCTGTGGACATTACAGCCTCCAAACAGCCTCAAAACAGCCTCGTCAATCAGAGGAGGCTAAAACAAACCCCTGCGAGCATTTATGGCCTCTTCACACATTTTCTCTTTTTCTCCCCCTTACAGCTGTGACTTTCCCATCATCATGTTCCCTGTCTCATTCACTCTATCTGAGAGCTAATCTCCTTAAAACAGCAATCTCTTTCTCCCCTGCTCATCCCTCTCCCTTTGTCTCCCCCGTCGCTCTGTTTCTTCCAACAGATTGCCCTCTGCCCATCACCAGACCTCTCCGTCTTCCCACCTGTCTGCCCGTCCTCCCGCCCTCATTCCTCTTTCTTCATGTCTTCACCCATCTTTCTTTTCACCCCAAACAACTCCGCTCCACTTTCCCCTCCGCCGCCGAGAGACGGATAGCTTTTTTACTCTTCACATCTCATTGGCCTCATTTCAAGGTGAAGCTCATATGAAACAGATAATTTTCCAATCCTGCAGCTAATTCAAATGATTAATAATGTATTATGGATGAAGCAGTCAGCAAATAACTACGTCCATTCTCCGTGTTGATCCTTTAACAAATCAGATAGGTTGGAAGGCAGGGCCATGTAAAGGTCAAACAAATTACCACAATCCCCTCCCACACAAACGACTGACATTTTCATTAACGGAAGAGACACATTTTCAAAAGGTAGAAATGAGAAAGATGATAAGAAGTGTTTGCCTTTCTGTTGGACTTAAAATGGATGTGAGCAAGAAAGAGAAAACTGGGAACTGGGACAGAAGAGTTTGGACAGATAGATTGGCAGGACGGGGTGAGAGATGGGAGGAGAGATGAAGGAGCAGCTGAAGGGAAAGTGTTACACAGCCAAGTGAAGACAGGTGGCAGGTTGGGTTGCTGGTGATTGACTGATGTTCAGAGCAGAAAGAGATTAAAGTGGAGCCAAGAGGCCACCTTAGACAACACACAGAGGGATAACTGGGAGGGGCGGGAGATGAAACAGAGCGGGAGAGGGGAAACAGAGAGTGTGGAGTTAAACATTGTACGAGAGTGTATTCAGTAAAAAAATCTATAAAATGTCCAGTCTTTTCAGGAGAATATTAACTGTAAAAATATGATATAAAAAACAGCCTCTCTCTCAGGCTGCATGCTTATAAGATTCAAATCCTCATGGCCTTTTTTTGTTTCTATTCACACAGCCCCAACGACCTTCACCGAGAAGGTAGGGCAGCCTCTATGTAGCCTGAGAGGCGACACCCAGGGCAAAAACAGACCGCAGACACTTGCTACACCACTTGCTGCTGCTTTTACGGTAACAAAAAATTAAACTCATTTTCATTCAAAGCACAACCTGGGTGACATTAGACTAAGATTGTTTGTTAGATGGTTAATTTCAAACATATTTTAGGGCAAAACTGCTCCTTTGGTTGCATGAGATTCATACTGTAATTTTGAGCAATTTACTGGCCTTACATGATTTAATGTAACCTCTGTTTCTCTGTAAACATGAATAAAACTATCTGTCTCAAAACAGAGTAAAAACAATATCTTTCTTAGATCTGATGACCTTTGCCAGGAGCACAGTACTGACCAGTAATATATTACCCAGCTGGGTACACATCAAGGGTTTATTCTCAGAAGTAAGGACGGAAAAAGAGGAAAAAATGGTCACGGGTTTGGATGGAAGGCACAAAACCAAGTGCAAAACAGTGACGGAGAGGAGGAAGGAGGTGGACAAAACAGAAAGAATAGAACACAGGAAACAGAAGCAGAGGGAGCAGCTCAAAGAAAGAAATTGAAGCATGGAAGAAAAGGAGAGGTGTGGAGGTACAAAGAGAGACTATAATGGAAAAGCACTATCAGGATGAGGAGAAAGGCATATAAAAAGGTATAGAGTTAAGGAGGGGACAAAAAAAATGGAGGACGGACAGAGAACAGGCTTCAAGGAAAGAGGTTTCGAGAAAAAGAAAAAGGTCGGTGAGGGGGAGGGTAAATGGAAGAAGTGGAAACAAAAAAAGGAAAGATGGAGATAGAGGGGATGTTCAATGGGCCACAACGCATCTCACTCCCAGTGTGACATCTTTCCGCTCAAAAACTCCCAGGTGGAGGGCACACACACATACTTACACATGCCCACACACTAGCAGAACTCCAGCTGTGCCTATTCTACGTTTCCCCGCCAGTCTTCCCGTCTGCATCTCTGCTACCGCTGAACCGAGAGCTCTGGGTAACAAGCCTCCATCAGAGTACAACAGCCAAAAAAAGCTCAGTGTGACGCTGAAAATAAGTGTGTGTGTGTGTGTGTGTGAACTGCACATTCATACATCCAGTTATTGTCGAGCTGCTGTGAATGAATAATAAATGTGTCAGTGTTGGCTCATGTGCATTACAAGGATTATGAGTTCAATGCAACTGCAGATGTTTGTTTGTTTCACTGCAAATCTGATGGTGCAAACATAGAGAGACTGTAATTGTATTAAATGTATTCATGCCTCATACTGACTACGCATGATACTGTAAACAATGTTATTTGTTGTGAAAATGTAAAGAAAAATAAGACATGATGTGACAGAATAAAAACATGTGTTTGAGTTGGATTTGAAATAAATACAATAGAAAAGAAATATAATCCAGATGTTCACTTTAGACATGTTGTTTGGACAGGATGGAAAAACCTACTCTGCTCTGGAGCGGTCACAAGGCGGGAGCAGTTTACATGCTTTGCTGTAGTACATCTGTTTTATGACCTGACATTCGTTCTATATGCTGTCGCCATTTCAGCATGAGGTCGTGATGTATGATTGTTCGTTCCAAAAACCTGCTTTTGCAAATAGGAGCCAGATCAGTATACAGTAGGTGATACAAGTTTAATACAGAAAACCTCAAAACGATCCCTTAAATATTTAGAAGTGCTGCCTGTAGCTGGAAGATTTATGCAGGTTTATGGATCGAGGTACTGTACTCACAGAATCTCTGGGATTTATTGCTCAGGACTGAAGCAGGAGAGGAAGGGAAGGATTTCTGCAGAAGCCTGCGATGGCCTTTTCATTCTGAACTAACCATCTCACCTTCACAACCTCTCTTCATTATGATTACGGGCACTTTGCCAACGCCACCTGTAACGTGTAAGTGGCTCACACTCTGCTGCATCTCAGGAGAGAATATAATCTCAGCTATAATTGCTCCATTGGTGAATGTCAATATTGTAATGTTCTGTTACGGAGGAGGGCTAAAGCCAGTAAAAGGCAATTCTTGGACCATCTGCTGCCCTAATTTGGATGAACCCTTAGCAGGAATATGAATTTGGATTGGAGATGTATCTTTGGCCACGTGAGGGAATGGGTCATTAATGCAGTGGACATGTCTGATTACTCTGTATGTGCTTCATTGTGTTGACAGTGAAGGACATGCACATCCTGGTGTTCATGTGTGCTCTCTGAATGTCATTATCGTCTCCTCTTAGGGAGCAGGCAGGTTACTTGGCTGCCGTGTCTCAGCCTGTGCTCCTCACTGATAAGCTCCGCTGCTTATCTCAATGAATGATTGAGCAGTCTGCATGAATGTGTGTGTTTGTATGTGTGGCTGAGTGTGTGTGTGTGTGCAGCCACTCACGGACACCGTAAATACACAAGAGCAATTTTGTGAGAGCACAATTTGATTTTAATATTTACCATCCAAGTGGGCATGTTCCCTTCCTATGGGAAGCAATCTCTAGTATGTGTGTGTGTGTATCATAAAATATGGTTGGAGATGTCTTAAATTACTTTTCTCTCAAAGACATACATACAAGCATGTTTTTTAACCTATAGCATTATTTATTTCCTGGAAACCTATACTCTAATCTTAAAGGTGCTATAATCAATATTTATATATCATCGATGCCTCAAACAAATATGTGTAACATGAACAGGTTCTTTCATAGTAATAAAACCATAGAGGAGTTTCACCTAACGCTACATTTCCTGTCAGCTCTACAAGTATTTTTATGTCTTTCAGCTCATTGCTTTGGATTTAAAACTGCAGTTTTCGGTTCACTCTCACTGATCTCAGCTCTATTTAATGGTTTATCTTGTGGCATCAGCTTTTATTTCCCCCAAATGGGAAGTAGGTGCAGGTAATGTGACTGTGGGAAAAGTTTTTTTTGGTCCCCAAAATATACATCAAGAGGACATATACAGTTTGATTACCATTTCTCCTTGGATCAGAGATAATTTAGTGATTTTATGAGACAATGTTTTTCCCCACTCTTCCAAAGACACTGAGGTATCGTATATCTGACCCAGCGCTGGCTGCCAGACACTTCCCATCTGCACCCAACATATTTCTGACGTCCACTAGGAGTGACAACCATGATATTTGTTGATCTAATGCCTAATTCCAGCCAGTTAATGGGAAGATTTCCTTGCTTCTTATCAGTTTAGGACATATGTGCTAATATGGATGGAAATTGCCTCACACAATTACCAGCATAAACAGGATTGTTATCAGTGTAATGTTAATCTATTAGTCATGCAGCCTGATGCTGGAGTTAATGAGACAGTGGCTGATGTGCAACGATGGGCAATACGACAGCACCAAGTCAGTAGACTGGAGGTGGGCTAAGGCGTTGGAAGAAAAACTATTGCTGCTAAATATATATATATATGTATATATATATATATATATATATATATATATATATATATATGTATATATATATATATATATGTATCACTGTGGCTGTATGAAAACGAATCATAGATATATCTCTGTCTCCTTTGTCCAATCGCTCTGGCTTTTTCCCTGTGAAGCAGACAGCCACACAAACACAGAGAACAGGCGACGGTGGCATCTCTAATCCTGTAAAAGCAGCAGCAGGAGGCAGAAAGCCTTGTGACGGGAGTGCTGGAAAGAGAGAGCTTGCCTACAGCGTTGTCTCAGCTATTGGATACACTCCGCCGGTAGAAAATCATGCGGCTACACACGGCATGCACACACACATATGCTGGGAAGCCAGGCACGTGGACATGGACACATCACACACACACATATACACACACATACACAGTCACACTGCAGCTCCGGGGTTTCAATATTCTCTGCCTGCTGTCCCACCTGGATGCTCATGCAGCCTGAGGAGCATGGAAAAGAAAGGCAGCGAGCAGTGAAAAGCATTTCACCTCACTGTGGGAGCGGGTGACAGGGCTCAGCTAGCACACACTGGGGCCCTGTCAGGTATGCACACACACGCTCACACACACTCGCACAGACTGAGTGACATGCGAACAAACAGAAGGATGAACCTGCATTGCAGTGCAACTATTTGTTGAGAAAAGTTCCATAATAATCCAAGATACAGTGTGATAAACATGTCTCTGTAGATGGCAGTAAATGGCAGCAAATTACTAACCATGCATGAAGATTATGCAAAAACTGAAATGAGGCAAAGTGAGCAGTAAACACAGGGTGCGTGAGCCTGTGCTTGTTACAGGCTGAAGTGCTTACAGGTGTTCGATGGCACTTAAGTTCCTACAGGTCTTGAATTTGTAACTCCTCTGTCTCAGGTGGCTCTTTAAATGCGGTCTAAATGTATTCGTTCATGGAAGTATCTGCTCGTATTTTCACTGCTGTGAATGAACCAAGAAGGACTGCAAAGTGTGGATGTCTCTTTTGAAGTCTGCAGCGACAGAAAGCAGGAAGGTTGCAGGTCTGTTGATGGGCAAGCAGCAAAGTCACTTGGAATATAAAGTGGTGAAGTTGCTGTTAGGCCTTTTCACAATATATACATATACCATACTGATGAAAAATGCATCAGTTTTACCATCAGCTGCTGACAAAACTCTCGGCCCAGTGTCACATCACAGCAATGTGTGGATCACAGAAAATCACACTCGCAACTGATATTTCAAGCAGGCTTTTGTAGGTCGCATAGTGCTGCTTGTCAGAACAACTTGACTGCACGTTATGGAAAATATAACTAGATTGATTTTCAGCTGAGCAATGACATTTTGATCACACCACACATTCACCACTAAGGAAGTGGCAGTCTGTTGCAGCATGGGACATTTTTTTTTTTTTTTTTTTTTTTTTTTACAAAAAATGAAACTCTGTATCATAGTTAACCCTTTTCACTTAACTGATCGACCAATGGGCTATTGAGTGAAAACTCATCCAAACTTTGCTGAAAGCCATAGCACTTCATTTTAATTCTACTAGAGATCCTAACATTGCAAAAATACCAAATATCATTCAATATACTTCCTTGACATTGAATGGTGCAGCCATAAAAATCAGCATGTGTAATGGGTTACAAATCAGGGGTTTCAATGTTTCATCAGAGTAAACTTCATATAACTTGACATGTGGATCAGTCAGATAATGCAGGATAAGATCATGTGTGCAGACAAGTTAAGTGTGTCCATTCACAAGCAGCAGTTGTGTGGGTTTTTTTTTTTTTTTTTTTTTTTTTTTTAAATATTTTTCTTAAAAGACTTCTAGACTAGAGATATGACTTTAAAAATTTGGATACAATAAAGACAATTGTGCCACAGTCCTGTAGAATTTGTGCACAAAAATTACAAACGTCCCTCGACGCAGTGTTGTTTTTAAGTCAACTCCAAAGGAAGAGTTCACAAAATTTGTCTCATTCTTTTACTGCAGAAGGAAAAGAAGTAAGAAGCAGTTTCCCAGGTAACTGCAGGACGAGGATGGAGCTGAGGTAAGGAGAGAGGAGGAGGGGGAATGAAGAGTCATGAGGCAGAAAAGAAGACAGATAAGAAGAATAGGCAATAATCAAAACGACTAACTCAATGGGAGATCTTCAGCGATACAAAAGGGAAACCAATGGTTTTAGCTAATTCTGCAAGGCAACCAGAGAGTCACTCTAACCTGGTGTCTCTTATACGAAGCTGGGACATTCTCATTTGTGCAGAATGTAGGATCATATTCAACAGGACAATTCACAAAAAGTCAATCTGTTCTTTCTATCAGCCGGGCGATAAAAACCACGATCCCGTCTCAAGTCTTGAGGTGTTCAGCTTTTATCCTCATGTCCTTTCACACTCTTGATAATACTCTCTTTCACCATCTCCCTACGTCTCAGACTAAAGGAAGAGAGGGAGGGGGGGTTAAAGAGAGAAGGCAAAGTGTTCTTTCCTTTGTGCTATTCCATCCCATTTCTTCTCTGCACTGCCCCAAATGGATCCTTCACAAGTCAGAAAAACCTCCTTCACAGCTATTCACCAAGGAAACTAGTTTTGTGTGTGTGTGTGTGCATCTGTATTTGCTATGGACATGCAAGTTCATATTTAAAAGACAGGCGGAGGATGAATTCATGTTCCACATGATAAAATTTCACAATTAGAACCTGATGTTTTACACAGTGTGCTGATTATATGTTAGATCACATTAAAGCCTGTTCTCAACCCTCCTTCCAATCTTAATATCAACCCTTTGTTTCACTTCCATCTCCCATCATCCAGCTCTAGCCCTCCTCTCCCAGCCCACACACCTTACCTCCCCTTCTCAGGCACATCGTCTCCCACCCGTTGCACCATTACCACTAATACAATGGGCCATAATGTCGGGTAAATTAAAACAACCATATTGTTCGTGACGGTTTCGTGGTTTGACGTGATTTTAATGGGCTCATAAATGTTGGAGTAAATACTTGTCCCTGGTCATCAGAAAAATTCATTTAGAAAGGATTTGTTTGCAACATTAAATTCATATTATTCAGAGTTTATTTCCCTTATATCGTACATATTAGTCATAATATTTGCATGTACATAACATATTATTCAGATCATGTGTCGTACTGTATATTGACAAGTGAGTTGTAAGAGGCTGCACTTTGAAACTAGAATAGGAAGAAAGTTGCTAAGAATGTGTTCTATGATGAAAACAGTAAATACAAATAATTGTTTTATTCCTACAGCGCACATTGACAACATCAGTGTAAATTTGCAAGCGTTAGCTTAATGATTAATGATTAGACATTAGAGCACAGAAAATGCCATTGTCATTACTTACATAAATAGTCAGCTATTCAAATACAAAACATGTAGGTTTTGAAAAAAAAAAACATTTTAAAGCATTTGCAGCAGAGAGTAAGATTTCATGACTACATTTCCCATAATGCAATGTCTTTCCAAAGCCCCGTTTTTTTAACACTGTCTGTTATAAACTTGTAGTCTCTGGGTCATTGGAGGACATCACCAGGGTTCATTGTTCAGACTTTGTAAAGCTTCCTTGGGAATCAGATAATAAATGTATTTAAAATTTTGTGCATAAATGTTTGTGTAAAATATGTATATAAACTTATAATTGATGTCTTTATTTACAGGAAGATGTCTTACTGTATGTTTGATGTACAATAATACAGCTTTTTTTTGGGGTGGGGGGGGGGTGGGGGGTGGTGGCGCAGAAAATAAATAAAGTAAATGACTACATAAATTAAAAGTTTCCTCCAGTTGTAAACATGTCATAAAGAAGGTGATCATGTGATGTGGGTTTACTTCAAGCACTTAAATCTCATCGAAGTTAAATGTGCCAAACTCCAAATTAAAGGGGGAATTAATTATCTTTACAACAAATCTGCCAGTTTTTTATAGGCGTCGGCGTCATCTTTTGCAAAGGAGCCAGCAAATCGAGGCTGTGTACTCCATTATACGGTGTGGTCCTGTGTGCGCTGCGAATCCTGTTATCTCACATTATGTTACAGCCTTGCAAAGTGCCTTCAAGATGGGAGCAGGGGGCATCGTAACACCTGGAGCGTGTTTGGCTCTTTAACAGCCCAAAAAAACATCTACATAAAACTCCAATTACACACACTCATAAAAACTCGCACAGGCTCCAATATATCACCGTCCCTAAACCAGATTGATGAGGAATGGAAAGGTGGGCATATTTCAAAAGAGCAAGGAGCACCCGGAAACCAAATGCATCAAACGTTGCCCCCCAGCAATTCTTGGTTTCTTGTAATTAGAAGGCAACATTAATGCCATATTAATGAGCATCAGCACACACACAAACAGAGAGAGGGAGGGAGAGTAGAGAGACCCGGAGAGAGAGAGTGAGAGAGCGAAAGAGAGTGAGTGAGCGAAAGAGAGAGAGAGAGAGAGAGAGAGAGAGAGAGAGAGAGAGAGAGAGAGAGAGAGAGAGAGTGGAATTAAATCATGACGTCAAATTTATGTCCCGGCCATATTTACTGCTTTAATAAGAGTTGGGTAAGCAAAGAGAACTGCTGGAGGGCACACAGCCTATGTCAGCAGATATTCAAACACACACACACACATATCCAAGCACCGACACACACACGTCCTTGTCGATGTGACCTGTTTTACATATCGGTCTCTTTAACCAAGCGGCAGGATTTAAATCGCCCACCTTTATGCAGCTGCCATATTTACACATTACAGGTGCAGGAATGTGCGTGCACGTACTCACACTCCGCTTTGACCGCACGCCTAACAAGCTATAGGGGTCATCACTAACAGGCAACAGCTGAAAACGGTGTGTGTGTGTGTGTGTGTGCGGATTATTGTGAACGAGTGTGTGAGAGATAAGAGATCGAGAGATGCAAGAGGAAAGAGAATGCGGGGAGAGAGGGGGGTGGATGGAGGGCAACTGAGAAAATTGGCCAGATCTAATTAAATACCCCTCAGACATGAGCTGCGTGCACAACTACTGACTGATAAAGCCAACCTGACTCTATCTTTACTGTAAACAAAGCCTTAACAATATCGCCCTCATTCTTCCTTTTAACTCATTTGTATGTTCACACGTGCCTGCACACAAAGACAAGTATGAACATCAAAGCACATAGCTCGTGTCCCCTATACTGTCGTCCATGCAGCTCATCCCCAACAGTGAAACGGTTAATTCAATGACAGTGGTGGAGGAGGTGGCAGCGGCACAGCCGGCCACACCGGCAGCTCACAGGGGCTCAGGGGCAGGCTGTGATATCTGCCGGGTCGAGGTGGCAGGATGGAGGCTATGGGGAAGGGGGAGGGTGGAGATAAAAGTCCAGTGATAAAAGCACAGAGCAGGGCTTGGTACAGAAATCTCCATCAATCCATAATACAAACCCAGGAGAAAAAGGACTGTTTGCATGTGTGTTAATGCGATATCTGCAGTAGATAGGAGGCTTCACCATCAGCACTGTGGGTGACCTTTGATGAACAGTCATTGCGCAATCACAGCGTGGACAAACTCTGCCTCACTGCTCATGAGCGACGTATCAGCATCTGGAGTCTCCTCAGTATTAAACATGCTAAATTTGAGAAGCTTCGATGATGTCACTGCATAATATATAATATATAGTGTAATAAAATAGTCAACATTTTTCTGTTTTGAGTACTTTTAATGCTTAAGTACCTTTTCCTTGTCATACTGAAATAAGGCTAATTAATGATTTGGGAAACACACATGATTTTAGCAGGCATGTAAACCCAGAAATACAGAAAAAAAAAAAATGCAAATGAACCTTTTGAACTACTACGTCCAATGTCAAGAATTAACTTTCATGTTCAAGCTTTAAGCCAACATGGATCAGGAGCCCTTAAAATGAAATCACATCAGTTTTTTTTTGCTGACCTCAAAACTTCAGTTCGTCTTTTATCCAGAGGACAATTGCTTTCATCTTTTGTTCTTCTTAAAGCTAAATTGTGTGTGAAAATGATTATTTGCATCCAGTGATGGATGTGAGTTTTCGGCTCCACGGTGCATTTGTCCCGAACGATCAAACAAGTTGCAAGACCGGAATTAGTTTTGTTCCTGTTGAAGTGACTATAAAAGGGGGCAGCTCACAAAACATTACAACAAACAACCCATCAAGTTCACTCCTGACCTTGAGATGTGTGCAAAGTAATCTCACTGAGCTCGCAAAGATGTCTCAAACATCTCATGGTCCTCATTAGTAAAAGTGGAATTGGTGCAAATGGCATCACATGGCTTAAGTTTGGAGAGATGGTTAACAAGTGGCCATATATAGTGAATGATGAAGACAGCGAGAGCCGGTTAGTAGCTGGAAAAGCTAGTGAACTTATTTTGTCACATGCACAAAAAAAAACACTCTTTCTTACTACTCTCTCACTGAAAATGCAGAGAGAAAGTCACAGACCCTTTGAAGCCACGTTTGGTCAAGATTTCATTCTCAAAGTGCTTAATGTGCCTATCTGATCTTTGGTAGTGGGATTTTCAGAACAGAGCCTCACCTACTGAACCTTGATAACATTTTAGAAGCTTTGTAAAACTGTACAAACTGCAAAAAACTTCATCATTCATGGACAAGCTGCAGTGCCAAAGGGCATATCCTCATCAAGACACATGCTAACAAATACATGGACAAAAAGCCATTTCCCACTCTAAAAGCACTGCCCATATCCATGGAGATAAATGTCAGTCAGTGACCCTCTGTCCCAATGGACAGGGTGGACAGAAAGTCGGAGGGATAGAAGAAGAAGTGTGGGGAGTCTGACCTCTGGCTAGCTGCCCCTCTGGGGGCCACAGCATTAACAAGGAAATGAGAGTGAGGGAGGGAGACAAAGAGATGGATATGTCATTTCTCCTTGACATTCGGGGTGCCCGACATGGGAATAGGTTGTCCAGGACAGGAGGGAGTCCTCCAAGAGAGAGAGAGACATCACACAACATAATAATGTTCTGTGGATCCCATAGACCATGTAATGCCTGTGTGTGTCCATAAAATGAGCATGTCAAGGTTAGAGATCAACCTCAGCACAAGATAAAGACAAGCCCAGAGGCATTCAAAGGACAATCACTGCCATCCTGTCAAGCAGAGACGCAACCGCTCATTTGTGTTTGTGCGTGTGGTGCAGATCAACAAGTCTGTCTTGGAAAAACAGGGCAAATATATACGTACAGGTGTGTGTGTGTGTGTGTGTGTGTGTGTGTGTGTGTGTGTGTGTGTGTGTGTGTGTGTGTGTGTGCATGCATCAACTCTATCGCCTTCCCTCTACATTCCCTCTTTGTCTCTCTGTGAATCAATGGCCTCCGACCCATCTCTGTCAAAGTCTGACCAGAGGAAATTAAAGCAGAGAGTAATGGAAAGGACAGCAGTGTCCAACTAAAGGTTATACAAAGGTGTAGGAGTGTCTGATCTGTCCTCCCAGGCCTCAGTAAGAGCCGGGCAGAGCAGCACACACAGACGCAGACAAGAGCCATTAGGCAGAAAGACAGAAAACACTCTATATATGAAATCTGATCAACTGGGTAATAGCAACTCTTCCATTATTCACAGCTGGCTCCTGCTGGCAGTTCAGCAGTAGAAGTGTAGGATGTCTGCGAATGAGCTCATGAAGTCTGTCAGATCTGATCTGTCTGCACAGAGCGGAGCCACGACTTGTTCTAACACACATCCAGTAACTGAGCTAAGATATAATCTCACCACTCAGCATCTGTTTGTTTGACTATAGGCGTGCAGGGGAACAGACACTATAACATTTGATTTCTGTGAATAAATGTCACTGAAGTGGCTCCACATGATCTTGTTAATTCAGAATGTAGTATTCTGTGGTTCTGAAAAATCAAATCAGGAGCACAAAAAGAAGTGTGCACTTTGTCACTGATCATTGTTTCTGACAAAAAGCAAACAATCAGACACTCTTCTTTGCCCATTTTCCTGTTTCCTCTTTTTTTTCCCAATCTTTTTCTGACATCCTGTGATCGGTGGCGAGCGTCGGAGATGGAAGTGGAGACGGAGCGAGACAGTAAACAGTAGATGAATAGTGGAAGATAATCAAAGGCGCGGAGAAAGAGAGATAGGAGAGAGAGAGAGAGAGAGGGGAGAAAAACTTAATTTCAAAAGCAAACAAGGTTCCTCATCTATAATGCAGAAGAAAAAGCCCCAGTGTTTCAGCAGCGGCAGAACACGCTGACGTGAACATACCTGTGAGTGTAGAAGTTGCACATGTTTTGCGCCTATGAGTATTCCTGCGAGGAAAAATTCTTGTGTGCATGTGTGTGTTTTTCATGTTTATGCGAGATGTATTGGAAAATCAATGCCTCAGCTCTCTTCATCCCTTCACACACAGATGCGCTATGACAGGGGGACTTCGGAGGCAGTATAGAGAATCTGATGTAATGCAGCTTCAAACACTCGGAGGGATCAGAAGGAACATCACACACACACTGTCACAAAAAACACAAACAGTCTTTCCAACTTGCATTATGCTGGACAGATTACTGAGGGAAACAAGCGAGAGAGAGAATAAAAGGAGGTAGAAAAAAAAGACAGTACAGTTGAGAAGAAAACACACAGGAATTGGAAATCTGTATTTCTGAGGCTACAAGAGAGACTTGGGTAAAATCAACTGACAACCACTGCAAAACAGATGACTATCATAATACACTTAGGGCCGAGAAATACAGAGAAACATTTCTGTCCAAACAAAAGATTATTACTGAGGCTATAGTTTTGTCTGGGCCAGAATCGCATTAACTGTTCCCAATTTCTGCAGCTCTCACCAGAATAGGCTGCTGTGCCAGGCGACTGTGTGCTCACAGAGCCGTCTGGGAGATAAGGAGCTAAATATAACCATTACAGAGCCTCTACACATGCTACTACAGACAGCAGCCCTGCTGTCACTGATACAGCCCAGCTCCTTCCAACAGGCTGCTGAATTATCTTGATTTAACTCAAGTGTGTTTGGTTACATGAGAAAACTCGGATGGAAAACTTGCACGCGTATTTTTTTTTGATGATCTGAACTTCAATCATCTTAAAATGTCGTTTCAGAGTCCTTGCACTTCATCTCACTGTGTTTCAGTTCAGCTCAGTGAGAGCAGAGAACAAACATGAGCAGCCTCAGGGTTGGTTCTGTGTTTGGTCCACGGCTGTTCAAATTCCTTTGGTCAGCTGGAGGTCAAGGTGTGACCTCGAAAGGAGATGCCAGAAGAGACTAAGGGACTTCATGTCAGATGAAGTGATGTATTGTGTACCAGATGTTGCAGATGTGTGTATGAAAGACGCCTTGAATAAGAACTCAACACACATCCATCTCATGCATTTTTTGTTGCTTGGTTGGTGTGTCCTCTTGCAAGAGTAATAAAAGCCACAGTTACGTCCATCTCCTGTTTCAGTCACCTGATTTTAAGCATCTTGTCAGAAATGTCTGCGCTCATCATCATCCACTGATGTAGATGGTGACTATTTGCTTGAATCCTGTTAACTGGCCATCCATTATTGCAAATGAGTTCAGGAGGTTAATGGGGTAGTTTGGCATTTTGTGAGTAAAATAAGATGCTACTGCCTTGGCTATATAAAATACTTTATATGGATTAAACAAAAAAGATATAATGTCTTAATAAGTGAGCTTTAAAGGTCTCCAGTCTTTGTGCTAGATTCACATTTACCCTGCAGACATCAAAGTGATATCAATCTTTTCATCGAACTTGCAGCAAGACAGTTCAAAAATATGCCCAAAATATAGAACTGCTTCTTTAAGGTTCGACTTTGAGATGCAGTGACAACAAGCTCTGCACCTCTACAACAGCCGATAATGAGTCACATAAAGCTCCTTGCCTCCGAATCCGTCAAGTCTCCTGTTATACTTTTACAGCCAATCTCGCAGCATCAGTCTCATTTAAGGAGGTGAGACGTTGTGGGGCATCTGCTTGGGTGTGTGTGAAGTTGTCCTCTTTGTGTCAGAGATGGAGGGAAAGGATGGAGGTGATAAGAGAAGAGAGGAGACCACACGGACACACACACACACACACACACACACACACACACACACACACACACACACACACACACACACACACACACGGTCTTTACTTATGTCACTTTTGGGGAATTTACATAGACATACATTCATTTCCTGGAGACTAACCTGAAGGACTACCTGACCTTAACCTAACAATAACCTTAACCTAAAAATCACAGTTTTCCAAATTGAGGACACCACTTTTTTGTCCCAAATTGCTCCGCTGTCCCGAATCAACTGGTCTTGAGTCTAGTATATATTCCCAATTTGGACATAAGTGAACACACACACACACACACACACACACACACACACACACACACACACACACGCACACACACATTGCCTCACAGGGTTAGGGAGAAATTAATTAGTGCTTTTGTTGTTGCAGACATGGCAGCACTGAATCTCATACTCAGATCTGCTCCTTCCTGAGCTCCAGCACTGCACCTCTAGCTGTCTGTGTAAATGTGTGTGTGCTCCATATAGGAGTATTCTGACCTTGTCCACTGTGCAGTGTCACTGTGAAGGTGCACACCAGAAATGATTTAATAAGGTCTCTTTTTTTGGTTGAAGGGTAGAGAGGAAAAAGAAAAATGAGAGAGTAAAGTGAAAAAGGAGCAAGGGACAGAGAAAGAAATCAATGGAAGGTATGAAAAGAATAGAAGAGTTAGAGTTAGAAAGTAGTATGTCTGCGCTAAAAACCCATCATCCCAAGTTTGTCAAGCAATATTTTGCAAATCTCTAATCATCCTGTCAAGCTTGAGGTTATTCTAGGTTACCATACCTTAAATTCTTCAGGTGTGAATCAGTCATTTTGCAAATGCACATGTCACTTTTGTCAAACAATAATATCCCCCCTTTGCACAAAACTGTTTTATACTCTGCAATTTTATATAAGTCAAACAAGGAACAAGAAAAAAAGAGAGTGAGACTAAAAGAAAACGGATATTTATATGCTTCACACGCTGAGGAGCAGAAGTATTTTGGGGTGACAGACAAGCCAATTAACAGTCAACACACTGAGAGTGCGAGGGAACAGGGAAGAGAGGGGAAGAGATGTAAAAAGATACAGAGATTGTAAGATGAAAGGTAATTAAAACTGAGCTTTTAAGCCCAGTAATTCTTGCTCCGTCTTTACTATATGTGCAGTGGACTCTCTGAACTCGAGCAGCCATTTTAACCACCAGACAAGACCAAAGCACCAATTAAAGAAGTTAAATTTGAAGAGAGAATGAGGAGAAATCTTTAACTTTCAGAAGTCTATGGGATGAATATCATGTCATATTATAGACAACGCTGCCAGAAATCATGTGACTCGCAAGCTTGCAACTGTGTGGGCAGATCCCTGAAGAGTGGGTGTTGTAAACTCTAAAAGAACAGTTTGCAATACAAGTACTAATATACACGCCTTCAAAGCTCAAGTTTCAGCATGGCAAACTTTTGGAAAACAAACTAATACATCAGGAGACCAGGAACAAATTTGAAACTGTGAAAATGTGTTGGAGAATTTCTTTTAAAAAGAAGTGTTGCAGTTGTGAAAAAAGGAAAAGTTAAATACAAAACTGCAGCCTATAAATAGTTTCAGTCTTACAAAACCTTTATTAGATTTCAAACTTTTAAACACTGAGGTTTTTTTTTCTCCATTTTCAAAATATGACATAATACTCATCCCACAGAAGTCAACTGTCTTTTGTGTGGAGTAAATAAAACTCAACCAGAGGAAAAATCAGGTGCCACCTGGGGTTAGTAATTAGCTGCTATGCTGAAATGTTGCTACTCTCTATGGTATATAATAAGGATAACATACTCTCATTGCTGCCTCCCTTAAAGTTTTCTTGTAGCCATAAATTGGAAAAAAAAAAAGTGAAATTTTTTTATGAGTCATTTTTCTTCCTGAAAGCTGCATATTACAGTTTTAAAGATTCATACGCCCCATTCTTCACCTAAGCTCTTTATCTCCTCATCCTCCTGCCAACTTGGTCCCCTATGACTCTGAACCAACTTCCCCTTGAATATATAGAATGATGCATCGTGCTCATTTTTTGTGCTTAAACCATAACTGCAAAGAAAATGGTAACGCTGTGTTATATTCTCTGTCTCTCTCTCTCTCTGTGTCCTGCACATACGTCTCCATAACCCTGGTAACTTTATATCTTCACCTCAGATCTTTCAGTATTAGAGTTTGAGAGACAGGTGCTGAGATGAAGTGCAATGAGAGGTTTACTCGGAACAGAGACAACTAGTTCGATAAATAATTAATTCATGTTATTTATCGGGTAAAAAGGTCAAATATTAGCAAGATAGAGCTCTTTAAATGTGAGGATTTGCTTCTTTTCTCGGTTTTGCATCTATGAAATTTGAATATTTTGGGGTTTTGGAAGGTTTATCAGACAAAAAACAAACAAACAAACAAACAGAAATAGAAGAAGCCTGTAACAGCAAAAAAGCATATACAAAAACATTAGATTCAAAATATTTCTGCCTTAAGTAAAAACATGCATGTGATTATTAAGTTCATTTTAAGCCTGCTCTGTGTGGAAACACATGTGCAATAACTATGGCAAACTTTGCATTAATGAGCATGAAACCATACAACTGCAATGTTATAGTTAGCTCAAAACTTATTTAAAACATTAATCCTAAAAGTAATATTAAGATATTGAAGTTTTTATAGTGATGCATGTGCAGAATAATTGGTTTCTTATTGAAAAAGAAAACCCTCTGAAGCCTCTTTGACCCTCCAGAATGATGTGTTCAATGTCCCCATCCACCCTCTCCTCACTGTCTCTGTGTTTTGGGTTTAATACTAATCCTGCTCTGTCACTCCCTCTTCGCTCTGTGGCAGGATATAGCATCTGCTAAATGACTGTAGGAGGAGGAACATTTGGAGTTGATGCATGATGTCATTCCTCAAAGTAAGTGTTTTACTGTAAACAGTATCGTAAACCTCTCTCCATCTCAC